>CM037854.1:68190610-68307423 GCA_021234595.1 Delia radicum | reverse complement strand
TTTAGCTTAAAATGTTGTTAAAGGAAAGCATCTTAATGCGTTTGTGTATTGCTTTCAAAATGTAAAACTTTAAGAGTCAGAGTCAGAGTTGAAGTTGTAATACATTTGTGTCTGTGTATATGAAGGTCCTATTGTTTGCTTCGTCGTGCGTGTGTATGTAAGGACTGTTTTGCGTGTTAAAAAAAAAACGGAAATGGCACAAACAAATAAAACATGATGCTGCAGCAAAGTGTTGCATTTTTTAAATATTTGTAAAACCAACTAACAAAAAAAAATCATTGTAACCCAAAAAGAAAGGATATAAGTGTCAAAAAAAAAAAAAAAAATCAAAAGGGCAGAAGAATAATGTAAATTTAATAAAAGCGCAAAAGGAACAAAAATGTGGTGGAATATATAAAAAAAAAAAAATAAAAAGTATAAAATTGAATTTAACAAAAAAAAAAAAAAATTAAAATAAAATAAAATAAAATAAGTTTAAACAAACAAAGGAAAACAAAATAAAAAATTAAATAAATGAAATAGAAAATTATTCAAGTTTGAGGTCATAAATTTACTCTACTTAAGTTTACTATAAATTATTTAAAATAAAAGAAAAAAATTATAAATTTGCTTTTAGCAAATAATTAAATTAAAAAAAAAATAAAAAAAATATAATAAAAATTTAAAACATTTTATTAAAAAATACAATAAAATGAAAATTTTCTACAATAGTTACATACAAATTGAACAATTTAAAGTTGTAACACAGTTTCTGTATAAAAAAAATACAATTTTATATAAAAAATGTAAATTTTTGAAGCATCAACCATATGGAAATATAAAAAAATATTGCTTAATAACCAAAAACACTTCAATTTAAATAATAAAATCATTGAGATTTGCATAATATGAAAATAAAAAAAAAACTACATTATTAAAGTGAAATTTATGGTTTTATTAAAAAGAATTTAAAATACAATCTCCTCTTGTTATCTTCTTTGGAATTTTTTTTTAGTACACTTCAGTTTGTTAATCAAAACGTACACATCAAAATTACATACTGGATTAAGTCGAAAGGTAGGAAAAATTTAAAAAACTACATGCTGGGAAAATGTTAGTTGGAATTTAATGTTGCTTACTTCACAACAACACTACACACAGAGAAAAATTTAGCTATTTGCCAACTGAAATTCGATTACTACTTCGACTCACATTCTGTTATTACGAATTTACTCGGTAGGGACAACTTTTCACAACAAAGAGCGGTAAAATTAACTAAATTTTAGTTACAACATTGAAAATATTCCGAAATCTAATGTAGATATCGTTGTACTAACTGAATTTATAAGTTGTTACCACTAAAATACACTTTTAATTTCGGTTGGCACTTTATTTTTCTGTGTGTAATCTTTAAAAATTAATTAAGGAAAAATTATTTATATCGACATAAAAAACTAAAAAGCGTTTTTCAATTAAAACATTTATTGAATCAATCAATATTTTAATTGATTTTGCACTGATCACGGCAATGATAATATTAGTTAAAACCTTTATTGAAAATTAAAAAGAAAAAAAAGCTATAAATTACTATCTACCAAATACATTATTGTATTCAACAAAAAAAGTGTGTGAACGACACATTTGTATGTATATATATATGTTTCTAATGCTGTGTATTTGTGTTTGTAAACAACAAATGCATTTGGAATTTTATACTGAAACTTTTCTATTTAACATACAGTATATGAAAAAATAATTTGAGAATTATGTATAAAATAAAATATGAATTTATATATTTAAAGTCAATTAAAATATTAATTGATTAAATTATTAATTGTTTATAAACAATTTAATTTAATTCAAATCAAATCTTTTGTTAAATATTTTAGGTTGATAAATTTTTCTGTGGTTTTGTATGTCCTCTTCATTAATAAACATGAAATGATACCATTCGATAGTGTTTTTTAAACTATTTAATATGTTAATTTAAATAATTTGTATAAAATAAAATTACCTAAATAAGACGCTATAGATGCAACTGATTTTAAATCACATTTTATTAACATGAACCGATTTATTTTGTTGTGCCCACAGAAGCTCAAATCCAAAATAAATAAAAGATTAATTTTAACAATTGAACAGTTCAAGCGAATAAGGACGAATAGACCACTTTTTCGCAAACACGTTTTTTTTTGCATAAATGCATTTTATTAGCAGAGCCCTACAATCCTATGCAGAAATTTTGGGGAAATTTTGACTTTTAAGGCTAAAAAAATTACTTTGAAAGTGTAATAATTCGTATATTTTTATATTTTTGTTTAAATTGGGAGTGAACTAACGCACAATTTTGATTATATACAACACAAAAACATACAAAAATTTTACTTTCGGTAACAATGTGTTAAAAGAACATTACGAGAAACAAACCACACTTATTATATTGGCAAAAAAATTTTATCGTTCTTGAGTTATAAGACTTTAAAGTGTGGAAAGCAAAAAAGGGCGAATATCCATCCTTAACCAAAATATTATATAAAAATTATTTATCTACGAGTCAAGGGTTTATATTATATTTCCTAAAAATGTATTTAGTGTCATAAAGAATTACTACTGCAACAAATGGCAGGAATATTAAAAAAAACTGAAAAAAAAACTTTTTTGCATGTCCTTGCAATCCTTAAAAAGTGTATCCTTGAAGCCCTTAAAGTGTTACAAACAAATACCAACCATAGTTCGTCAAGTTTTGCAAGTCTCATGAAAATGTAGTCAAAATCTGCTGCAAAATAACACATTTTTATTCAAATTTCAATACATATTTTTGGATATTCGCCCTTTTTCCATTTAAGCAAAAATTGAAGTCCAATTTTTGGCAAGTTCTCTTTCGAATACCTTACTAAAATTTTGTATTTCACTTAAAATATTCATGAAATTTTGCAGAAAAAGAATATTACCAACTTTTATCTCGATGTCAACGCATGATGAAGCCGATTTCGTAGAAGCTAGGATATTTAAAAACTATTTAATTTTGTGCAGAATTCGTTTTGTAAAAGTTGCTGAAATTTAATTCTTAAGTTTTTGTTCTTTATAAATTTGACTGTGATGTTAATTTTTTAAGAAAAATACGTTTAGAAATCCGGTGAACCTACCAGGCAAAAATAATGCGAAGTAGTTTAAAAGAAACAACATTTTCATTACACACAAAATAGCTACTACTACTGATTTTTCTGATCTAATGCTGGCCTTTTAGATCAGTTCCTAAACTTAGCATATAATGTCATCATATACAAGGCTAACTAGTAGAAATGTCACGAATGTTCGGTTTCAATTCGGTATTTGACATACTCGATTGGAACTGGGAGTTTATGTCTTTTAACAACTATTCTTTAATCTAGATGCTGCCTTGAATTAGTGTTTTCTGACCTTTAAATTTGAAAAACAATGATTACAAAATATCAGACTCAACAATAGTTTTCTTTCTTTTCAGTTGAACGAAAAAACTATTAATTCGCTTTGTTTTTAAAGCTGGAAAGCTGTTTAAAAGTTTTTTTAATTATAACCTTTTAAGCACTACTACAGATCCATATTATCACTCGGTAAATAAGATGTGACTTGGCATCACAACTTAGCCACTAATAAAAAATAACAAATTAAGTTCTATGAAAAAGGACACCCAAAAATACAATCTTTCATAACCTTGCACATAGTACTTTTAATAAAGTGAAGTTTGAGGAATTTGCATTACCTCCGTCCTATGACAACCCCATGTTAAAATCTGAATCCGTATATGTGATGATTTTACTACATCTTTTTCCATTCTTTTTTCGCTGGGTAACAACATGAATAATAACCCTGGCCTAAAAACTTTGATTGTTGTTTTGCAGGAAAACTGTGGATTTTTGCTACTTAAATCGTTTAGGATGCCAATATTGAACATAAAAAAAAATTAAAACGATTTATCTGTGTTAAATAAAGGGCATTGAGAGTTGTCACAGACTTCCATTTGTTTAAGAAAAGTTATAAGTTTGATATAATTTTTATTAAAAATAAAAATAATGTTTTTTCAACCTTTAATTGTGCAATGAAAATAAAAATTATTAAAGTATGAGGCCATACTCTATATTTCTTTATTAGGATATTGTCCTAATAAATAATCTTTAGAGTTTTTGTTTTCAAATTTATTAATTTACCACTTTCAGGAATGTGTTAATAGATCATTTTCGGGAATTTTCTTGGTACCCTTCATCAGAACACGTTTTGAAAAAGTGACAATCCCATGCAAACATCAAACATTCATATAACCTGGTTATCCCACTAAATGAGAACTAATATATGAGCTCGAAGTTAAAGATTATCACCATTGATCAATAATAAATTCAAAACTTGTTCGTTATGTTCAAGCTCTACCTTTGGTAGATATACAATACACGTTTTTGGTTTTATTCTCCTTTTTATTTTACACTTGTTTTGTTTTACTTAAAAACAAGATGTAAACAAGACCGTACTTTGTCTTTTTTACAAGTTTGATATAATTTTTATTAAAAATAAAATTATGTTTTTTCGACCTTTAATTGTGCAATGAAAATGAAAATTATTCAAGTTCGAGGCCATACTCTGTATTTCTTTATTTTGATATTGTCCTAAGAAATAATATATAGAGTTTTTGTTTTCAAATTTATTAATTGACCACTTTCAGGAATGTATTGATATATTTATTTCGGGAATTTTCTGGGTTCCCATCATCAGAACACATTTATATTTGATCAATGGTGATAATCTTTAACTTCGAGCTCATATATTAGTTCGCAATTTAGTGGGAAAACTAGGTTATATGAATGTTTGATGTTTTGCATGGGATTGTCACTTCTTTTAAAACGTGTACTGATGATGGGAACATAGAAAATTCCCGAATTAGATCTATGAACACATTCCTGAAAGTGGTCAATTAATAAATTTGAAAACAAAAACTCTATCGATTATTTGTTATTACAATATCCTAATAAAGAAATATAGAGTACGGCCTCGAAATTGAATAATTGTCATTTTCATTGAAATGTTATACCATACAATTTTTTTTAACAAATCCAACAAATTTTCTAGAGAAAAATATATAAAAAATCTTAATTATATTTGCAGTAAAATATTAATTTTAGAAGAAATATTTTATTCGTTTAATATTCTAATAAAGTTAAAGTTTGTGACACCACTAAGTTTTTCATGTAAAGATATTTCGATCTTAGATTTTTGTATGACAAATATCCAAATTAAATTAAATTTTAAAAGTTTTACTTGAAGTACGTTCCTTGTAAATTCTTTGCAGGGTAACATTTACGCGATATCTTAAGTTTTTTTTTTTTTTTTTTTTTTTTTTATTAAATCTTCATTTACATAACCGAGCCCTTAGGGCCTTATATGGCTAATTAAAGCTACTAAACAATAAAACTTCTCTACTAAATTAAAGCATATAAAATAAATAATAATAATAAGATATAATATAATATAAATATATGAGATCACTAAAAATATTTAAATTATTAAAAACGGAATCATAATAAATGCCGAGAAAAAATTATTGACAAAGAAAAATAAAAAATTTGTTCCAAATTGCATAAAAAATAAAAAATATGTATTATAACTTTCAACGTTTTTATTCTGACTTGCAAAACTGTAAAAAAACCCTATAGAGTCTCTAAAACTTGAAGTTCTGCAAAATGTAATAATTTGGACTTGAATACAGGCAATGTATAAGAAAATTTTCTTAATTCCCTTGGCAAAGCATTCCAAACTCTAGGTATCCGAACCTGAAATGATTTTGCAAAAATATCCAAATGCCTTATAGGCGGAATTAACTGGGGATTTCTTATCGACCGAGTAAAATGAAATTTATCAACTATATAAGTAGGGTAACCATTAACAATGGACTTATAAAAAAATATCAAAAGCCTGATACTAATAAAGTTCTCAAAAGACGATCCAAGAAAACTAAATGTATGTTGAGATACATGATCTCTCCTTTTTAAATTGAAAACGTAGCGAATAATCCTATTAAAAACGAGATGATATTTATGTAATACGTACCCCGGAGTACTAGAAAAAATTTCCACGCAGTACAACATATGTGGCATTAAGATAGCAGTAGCTACCTGTCTTTTTACCGAACACGGTAAATAAATATTTAACGAATATAACCTTTTTAATAAGAAGGATACACGGGAAGACAAATAATTGACGTGTGGTGAAAAATTTAACTGATCGTCCAAAACAAGACCCAAGCATTTCATTTTATTCACAAATCCAACTG
This sequence comes from Delia radicum, assembly GCA_021234595.1. Lineage (NCBI taxonomy): Eukaryota > Metazoa > Arthropoda > Insecta > Diptera > Anthomyiidae > Delia > Delia radicum. The sequence continues at coordinate 68,301,146 of CM037854.1, read as the reverse complement.
GAATACCACCAATCGTAACATTTATGTCCTCAGTATTAAATCCAAACCCATTAACTTTGTCTTCAGCGGATTTACACGAAACCCATTATCTGACGCCCAAGACACTACTTCACGCAGCACATAATTAACCCCGATCTCTAACACATCAACAAACTCAGCATCTGAATAACAAACAAACTGGACATCATCAGCGTATACGTAAGGTACACAAGAAACACCATTAACTGTTTCTAAAAGGTCATTCAAATAAATCATAAATAAAAGTGGGCCAATAACAGACCCCTGTGGGACACCACTAGTAATGCGACGAGTACGGGACATAGATGTACCAATAGAGACATATTGATACCTCCCATGGAGGTAGGACCTAATTAATTCACAAGCCTTGTAAGAAAACTCAAACTCATTAAACAATTTAAATATTAATCTAGAGTGTATCAACCTATCAAAGGCTTTAGATAAATCAATCGAAAGCAGTACTACGTTTTTGCGGTCATCCAAAAACTGCCTAATAGAATCAGTCAAACCAAGCAATAGAGAGGTCGTACTGTATCCTCGCCTAAATCCAGATTGCGATGAATGAATAAGTGATTTGAGATCAAGGTACTCAATCATTTGGTCCTTCAAGATATGTTCCACTACCTTAGAGAGAATAGGAACAACCGAAATAGGACGCAAATTTTCAAATTCACTAGATTGGCCCTCCTTTTTAATAGGGACAACTCGAGCAATTTTCCAATTACTAGGGAAACACGACGAATTAATAATATTATTTACAAGATGAAGCAAGTGTGAGGAAATGAATGGAAAAACAATTTTCAAAAATTTCAACGACAAGTTATCATGACCAACAGCATTAGACTTAATCTTAAGCAATGCCTGATGTAATGTGCCAGTGTCAACACATGTGAAGCTGAAACCTCTTACTATAGAACTATCCATATCTCCGTTATAGTCATTTAAGTCACGTATCTGACAACTAACAAAATAATCATTGACCTCATCTGGATCAGAAAAGGTTAAATGCTCCTCTGATTCAAGACACCCATTATTTCTAAGAAAACCCCACATTTGTTTCGGACCACAATTCTGAAAACGACTCGTGTGAGCACGCATCCTCAACTTTCTTATAACTCTTTTAACTTTGTTCCTGTTTGAACAGTAAATGGCCCAGTTCCGTGGGGTCCTATTTTGAAGGTAATGACTATACGCCAAATCCCTTACCGAAACCTGATAAGAAATTTCCCTGTCATTAAACCAGTTAGCCCTATCTATACCGACTCTACGATGAACAATTGGTACCAAATCATGTAAGGTACCTATATTCGACATGAGCACTTCGAGTTGCATATCCACATCATTAGTTACGTACATGCCACTAAAATCACAACCAAGAAAGGCAGCTTCCAAATCATCCATTCTAAGTGATTTATAATCCGGATACGATATAAATCGCTGCGATGACGGGTTAGGAACATCAACAGCTATAAAAATGAGGGAATGTCGGGTTACACCAGGGCATTGCATCTGACCAGATGTACCCACGGAAAGTGAATTACTTAGGAGAAAAAATCGATAAGAGATGTTCTATTCCAACCCACATGGAAATTCGTTGGTATACTATTATGATGATAAGCTAAATCCAATCGCTGACACACGGAACGAACCGAAACAGAATCAACTGGACAAAACATGTCATTATTAAAATCGCCCATAATAATAACATTGGAATATCTAACTATTAAATCACCTACAGATTCCTCAAAAGCGTTTAAGTCACCATCAGGTAAATAGCAAACACCGACCAACAATTTTATATCATTGACTGCAATCTCTACGAAAAGAGCCTCACAATTCTCACAATTCTCAGACGGGGAAACTATTCTGTAATTAATACTGCCCGATAAATACAATGCAACACCACCTCCACCTCTTCCAGACGACCTATCATTCCTGCATAAACTATAACCAGGCATATTTACAACCTGAGATAATATAGCAGGTTTAAGCCATGTATCGCTAATCCCAAAAATATCCAAATGGTTGCCCTCCAATATATGTCTAATTTCATCAATCTTAACATTAGTAGAAGACGCACAAAAACTAGTTATATTCCAATGTCCAATTTTCAAAAAACGTTGAAAGTTACCTAAACTGTTGCTAATTACAGTATTATCACTGCAAATAGGACCTAAATTTATAGCACTCATTAAGATTCACTTTAATTTGGAAAAAAAATAAAAAAAATAATATATAATTACAGAAAATTAAAGTTTGGATTAAAATAATTTTTAAATTGACAGTTAGCAAAAACAAAATTCAGTTTATCATGAAAGTTATCAAGAAAAAGTTTAAAGAAACATTAAAAATAAGCATGTAATAACTCCTTAACTAGAGCAATGGGAAACCAAACTGAAGTCATCACCAAACCCAACATGTTATGAAAACAAAAATATATATATATATATATGCATAAATATAAACTCAAAAAAGTTTAACAGTAGAATACAATGAAAATTACAGTCCAAATTTTCATAAATTCAGTAAAACATTCCGCAAAAGAATTACGGTTAAAATAACAAAAGATGTAGTTGTTTTTGAGTGTTGGAAAAAAAGACTAAAAAATGTATTAAAATCAACTGACAATATCGTAAGAATAATTGTCAATTTTCTGCTACAATACGAGCTACTGCGTTTCAACTCAGATAAAGTTCATCAGTAGAATCTACTAAAAGAAAAATAGTAAAAAAGAAAACACCAAAAAGAAATTGCTTTATAAAAAACTACTGCTTGCTTTATAAAAAACTACTGTCTTTAGGAAGTAATCAATTAGAATTTTAATATAAAATCTCAAATTAACCAATGAAGGTACTCCATATTAAATAAACACTCTGCTTTTGACTAAACTTGGATATGTTGTAGAAATAAAAAATCTTAGATCGACCTGTAGTGCGATTCAGTAACTTGTTTTCAACGATACTCGAATTGTTTACACAAGTTAACAACAAAATCAAAATTTTTTTTTCCATTTATATTCTTAAACGTTATTCGCTATTGTTAAAAATACTTACAAAGAAATTATTTTCGATATATTTTGCCATTGTCGGATCGTTAAAAATTACTGAATCTCACTACACGTCGGGAATTTAATTGGGTAAACAAAATTGTAACTTTTTTTTAAATAAGGATATTTTTTTAAATTTTAGCCAAAGCAACAACTTGCAAATGTGGTACAGTTGGAACAGATTTTTAAATATATTTCCCAGTAAATTCGATGTAATTTTTGGGATTTTAAAGATGTTCAAAAAATAGAATTGACTTCTGAATTCATGTATACTATACTCCGTTTAATTTAAGCGCTCACATATTTTTCATTTTTATTTTCGTGCTAACTTGGACAGGAAAGAAATGAAACAGGTTATTCTTAAATTTATTTTATTTATTATTTCATTTTTAAATTTAATTCATATCAAAGAGATGAGCTTGAAATACTTTCTTTGTAAGTATTTTTCGGTGGAATGTCAAATATTTTCTAAAATCTCAAAATGTTTTTTAAAAGTTTTAATTTGTAGTTTTATTATAATTTTACTATTAATTTGTTAATATTTCATTTTTATAAAAAAAATGTATTCGAATTAATAAAAATTAATTTCAAAGAAAAAAATCTGTTATTGGTTGCGGTGTACTTTTAAATATTTTCGATTAGGTCTACTAAATAAATTCGATTTTACCTACAATAATTTTTTTTAAAATTTTTTTTTTTTATAATTATTATATTAATTTTGTTAGTCAATTAATAAATTGAAAACAAAAAACTCTATAGATTATTTGTTAGGACAATATCCTAATAAAGAAATATAGAGTATGGCCTTGAACTTGAATAAATTCATTTTCATAATATTATATTAATTTTTATAACCGAATAATAATTATTCCAATCGTAACTACAACAAAGAATTAAATTAGTTCACATAACTATCAAAATTCGGTTAGCAAAAATCTCGGTTGTGTCTACAAATCCGTTTTCTGTGTGTACCATTGAGGGTATATACCGCATTTTAATTTAATTTAATTTAATATTTATTGAGCCTTTCTTTTTTGACAATGAAAGAAATTGAAACAATAAAACAAGAAGATAACTTAAGACTAGAATGTATTATCTTAATTTTCAATAATTTTAAACAGCACCAAGCTTTATCTTTAATTAGGTAAAAAAAAAAATCTAAAATATTCCAAAAACGTTTAGTATGTCCTTGCTGCCGGGACTTACATAATTGGAGAGATAATCTCTTAAAATAAACTTAATTCTAACTTAAAATTAAAATTACAGACTAAATTAGACTAACATAAAATAAAAAAAACACACAAATATCACAAAAATAGTACTATCCTCTATGAGTACCAGTAGTGCTTTTGGTATAAAAGCTGGGACATATATTAAGTGTGTTCGATTACTTTCCCAGTAAAGTCCAGTAAAAATTACTCGGTAACAAAATTACAGAGAGAAAGACAAATTGACAAAAAAGTAAACGAACGAAAAATTTGTAACAATTGGTAAAATATATAAAACAGCTGATTTTAAATACCAAATATTAAAAAAAAATCAACTGGTCATTATGGAAAAGATAAAAGTTAATTGTAATTGTCTACCAGAAATAATTTAGAATGTTTTTTAATTTCTTCCATAGTTAATTCTTTAATGTTTTGCACTTTGAATCCATAGACAATTAAAATACAAGCACATTTTTTCAATCATATGTTTTTTTCTTCTTACAAATTCTTACTGGCAAAAATTTATCCAGTAAAAACTTGTGAGTTTTTTGTCAACAACCTGTCACTTTACTCTCTCTACTTACTATTTTTTACTGAGTATTTGTGTAAACGAACACCTTCCAGTAAAAAGTTTTACAAATTTTCAAAAATTTTTGTGTTATCGAACACACTTATTGACATTTAAGTCGAAATTTGGAGGTTCTTCATTTATATACCCAATCGGTGATAGGTAGTTTATATTAGTCCAGTTAAAGCTTCTGTGTTAATAAAAATTTTTTTAATATGATTACACTTAGGAAATTATGTTGGTAAAGACGACAGCAATTGTAGTCAAAAAAAAATTAAATTTCATTTAAAAAAGGACGACTTACATTTCATTAAATTCAACTAACATTGTCATTTGTTTTTTAATGTTCAAAAAATGACTAACAATTGTAGTAAAAATGAACCACATGGTAGTAAAAAATAAACAAATATTTATTTTTTTAAATAACAAAAAACAACTGTAAAAAATGAATGTAAAATCGTAAAACAGTCATTTGATGTGAGTTGTTTTTTTTAAATGAGATACAAGGTTAGTTAAAAATTTTATTTGTTCTACAAATGACTTACATTTACATTAAAAATATTGAAAACTGTATTACAACCCAACCAACTACATATTTTTAAAGCAGAAATTCCCTGAGTGTATTATTATGATGTCTAATTCTTGCTATAAACCTTTTTAAAATGTCATTAACATAAAGACCAATTGGAATTACTTTAGCTTGACTATGAATATAGTGATTAGAAAATCGTTTATTGTTTGATTCGTAGTTCAATCCTATACAAAATCTTAAAAATTTTTCGTTCCAGAATTTCCATTTCCTTTATTATGATTGGGGAAATGTTAAACCATATGGGGAAACCATATAAGAAAACTGGTCTTATACTCGTTTTATATAATAAAAGTTTAGTCCTCCTTGACAAACTTTTATTGTATAAAATTTTAGAAAATGCTCCCAATATTTTATAGGACTTACACAAAACGATTCTGGCATGACGATTAAATTTTACAAGATTACTAAAATTAACTCCAAGATATTTTATATTGTCGGTAAGGGCAGTTTCAATACCATCAAGAAATAACTTTAGCTTTTTACTCTCTGGCACAACAAAATTTCTACATTTTCCAGATGCATTGCGGAGACAAATCGCTTCACTTCTAGAGGTATTAATTTTGATTCCCCAATCATCATAAAAACGTTTAAAAACTCTTATACCGCATTTATACTCCAACCAAAAACTAGTAGTTTTCAAAAACTTCTGGGTTTTTAATAATATTTTGTATGGAATTTGACAAGTAAATACAAGTAATTATTAAAAACTACTTATATTTGATTATAGTACAAATATATTATTCATAGAATTGAAATTTAAGCCCTAAATTTCTAATTTATAAATACATTTTTTTGTTGGTTTAAAATGTATAAATTAGGAACTTCTTAGTAGAATTACACAAAAAAAAAAACTATTATCCCAATAAGCATTTACCCTTGAAAATAATCAAAATTCAAATTTTTATCACTAATTTTTTCGAATATTAAACTTTGAGAATAGTGTTAAGAAATTGTAGTTCACGAATATAGAACTATAGGGTTCCCAACAAAAGCGTCTTGTTATTTTCAATTTATAACGAGCTTGTATTTATCAAGTATATATCAAGTTTTTTTTCAAAATTTTTACGAATTTATAATAACAATTGAAATTTATATAAATTTCCAATATTTTTCAAATTTTTCTCAAACATAAAAAATAAATTTTAAATAAAAAAATATTGTTGATAACACAGAAAAAAAAAAATTGCGCCAAGTACACATTTTGTCGAATAAAAAAAAATAATCAATTACTTTTTTAATTGATTCAATTAAAAAGTAATCAATATTTTTGTTTATTTAAAGTAATCAATATTATTTAAAATATTGATTACTTTTTAATTGAGTCAATTAAAAAGTAATTGAGTCAATTAAAAAAGTAATTGATTATGTTTTTTTTATTCAACAAAATGTTTAATTGGCGCAATTTAAGAAATATTTTTTGTGTGAATGATTTGAATTCTCAAATCTGAAAAAAATCAAATAGAGAAATATTGTTGATAAAGACATTAAAATTATACCCGAGTAAAAACGTTTACATATAATCATGTATTATATTATATAAATATATATGTTATTGCATGTTAGCGAGTGAAAGTAAAAAAAATACCCGTTTTTAAACATTTTTTTTGATGTGAAAAATTTATTTTTGGAGCTTAATTTTTTTTTATATATGATAACTTAGGATCTACATATGTTTTATAAAAAAATATTATTTTTTAATTCTATCTGAAGTCGACTTAATAAAAGAGCCCAAAACTGCGCAAATGATAAAGCCTCTCCAGTGCATCTAAAAAAAAAAATTAAGTGTATTTTTAATATAGACATATTTAGTTGTACATCCCCTACCAAAACCGGAAGTAAAACGTTTTTTTCGAAAAATGGCGCGTATTTGAAAAAAAAACTTTAAGAACAGGCTCATTTTTCCGCGCTTTAAAGTCTCTCAACGGGGAAAAAAAAGAAAAAGAATCACCAGATCTTTGGAGTAATGTACAATAGGTATAACAATAAACAAAATGAGCCATGTTGCATTAAAATTCGATAAAAAGTTTTTAAGCTAGAATTTGTGCAAATTTTAAAAATGCCATTTCGAGAAAAACGCGTTTAAAGTTTTTTTAAAAGAAATTTTACTTATATTTTAAAAAATATTTATAGATAAACTTCGGTATAACATTTTTTTTATTTTGAACTTTGACCTGAAATACATATTCTCGGAACATTTCTAGACCCTTTTATGAAAAAAAATCGAAAAAAAAATTTTAACTCATAGTAACTTAATACGATGTCACACATAATTACATCGTCATTACATCGACCAATATATAATGGTATATGACATACATAATTATATATGGTTAATCTAATTATGTACAAATGCATGTGTAATTAGATAAAACACAAATCAAAATTATATATAATAACATATAGCATGATATCCAAAAAAAAAAAAATTATTCTATTTTGGATAACAAAATATTACCTATTCAAAATTATATATAGTTCCATACCAGAAAAATATAGATATTTATAGACCCTTTTATAAAAAAAAAAAAAAAAATCGAAAAACACGATATCTTGACCTATTCAAAGTTGTATATCGATCCATACCAGAAAAATATAGATATTCTTTTTTATAAAACTGTATATTGCCGCAGGCTATATATTAGACTGTCCCGCATTATCAAAAAAAATGGTGAATTTCGTCTTATACTCAAATGACAGGTATTATTGAGCTGTTTATGGATAAAAACCAAAAATTTTTTTGATTGTACATTAGGGTGGGGCGATTAGTATGGAAGGAAAAAAATCTTAATGGGCGCTTCGCGTTTCTGATTCTTGGGATTGTACTGAGCAAAAAAGTCCACTAGACCATACGTCTACGGTGAAATTCGAGCTTCCACATTTTGACTTTACGGCAAAAAAGCCCTATTTTTAAATTAAAAATTAACCCCGTAAACTCCACCCACAAATATGATTAATGCATTAATCTGCTAGAAAATCTTCCAAAGAAGAGATTGATACCATAATCTTGGATAAGCTTCTCCTACTTCCTGAGATATGTCCATCCCACACATTGTTACTTTCACAAAATACGGCAAAAAAGCACTCTTTTGAAATTAAAAATTAGCCCCTTAAACCCCACCCACAAATATGATTGATGCATTAATCAACTAGAGAATCTTCTAAAGAAGAGATTGATACCATAACGTGTAATGTGTGGGATGAGATATGTCCATCCCACACATTGTTACTTTCACAAAATACGGCTAAAAAGTCAAAATGTGGAAGCTTGATTTTCACCGTAGACGTATGGTCTAGTGGACTTTTTTGCTCATTACAATCCAAGAATCAGAAACGCGAAGCTCCCATTAAGATGTTCAAATCGTCCCACCCTATTGTACATTATTATAGTTGCTATCCTCTGTCTTCGAAGTATATTTTTAAAATATTTAGATTTTTACAGAAAAAAGCAGAAAACATTTTTTATTGAAAATTTTTAACGGACACAATGGATATGCTAGACTGCCGCAGTTGCGTCCCCACCAAGGACTCGTCAGTGAATACTTTATGTGTCAATTGAACAAAGTATTTTAAATTGCTAAATTGCTCTATATAAAAAACTTTTTACTTTGTGTCGTAGTGAGTTTCAAACCCACAGCCATACATCAGGCTATGACTCGTAGCATCACCTCCAAGCGAGTGGAGCCTCGGTCGGCACAGCGATGAGTGTGGCTAAGTGGAGTTTTGTCAATCACAGCATTTAAAAGGTTTGGAAATGATAAGCATATTATGGAGAAACATTTATAACATTTCCATATATTAATTTTAGTCCACCCACAACCATCATTTAGTTTGAAACAAGTAATTTTTTTATTACTTGTTTTAAATTGAAGATTAAAAGATAAAAAATATATTTTTAAAAATATAAAAAATTTCCTCTTGATAAAAATGATTATTTTGTGTTTTCACTTTTCATCATAAAAGGTCCACTAGAAAATAAGACGCTTCAAATTTGACGTTTTGAAATTATAGTACAAAAATTAAAATATAAGAGGATTCCTCAAAATAGGATTTTTACTTACTACTTTACAATACTTAATAAATACATTTAGTCTTATTAAATATGATGAATTTCATATCAAAACCTATAAAAAAGGCACATTTTGAACCCGACCATCTCAGATTTTGTATGAAATTTTGCATACAGCAACATTTTACCTATACAAACACAACCTCATTTTTAAAAATTGCATTTTCGAAAAGTTTTGGGCATGGCAAGGTATCGAAAAATTTGAAAAATTACGGTAATAGGTACTTTTAAGCAGCGATTACTACGGAATGGCTCAACCGATTACAAATATCTTGGTGCCATTAGAAAGGTATATAAGTAAGCTTTCGAAAACATATACTGTAAAAATTTTCTATTACACTAAAAATTTTTTCTGGCAAAAATAAAAATTTAAAGTTTAAAAACACTTTAAAGGCCAAGTGTTTAAAAAAAAAAAAAATTTTTAGAAAGGTCTATTTAATATATATAACATATATAAAAACTAAAATCGCGTTTTTTTTCTTTTTTTTTAAATTTTTTAAAGTAAATGCATCTTTGTTAACTTCCTTATATTTTGATATCATTGTGTGACAAAAAAGAATAAAGTAGCTATACTTTGGAAGTTGTACAGATTTTTTTTGTAATTCTAATAGATTAGAACAAGAATCGTATTATTAAATTTTTCAGACACCCCCAAAATATGGACTTACCCTAGGTAATTTTTTTTTATTTTTTATTTTTATTTTTTTAGATTTAATGTATAATTCTGCGCAGCTCATACTGTTGACTTACGGAATATTTGCTAACTTTTAGTGATGTTTCATCTAAAGGTATAAAAGAATGGAAGCTTTGAGTTCCTGTAATAGTTTTAGCATTTTTATACCTTGAAATTAGCTCTTCTTTTGTTTTGTTATAGTCGTCAGCGTCTGTATAAACAACTTTCGATTATTCGATATATTCGCTGAGTGGCACTTTTACGCAACCAGCCATTTTCAGTGTAATAGAAAACTTTTACAGTGTATGTTTTCGAAAGCTGACTTATATACCTTTCTAATGGTATCAAGATCCTTGAAATCGGTTCAGCCATTCCGTAGTAATCACAGCTTGTAAGTACATATTATCATCATTTTTAAAAACCTTCATACCTTACCACGCCCACATATTTTCAAAAATGCTATTTCTAAAAATGAGGTTGTGTTTGTATAGGTAATATGTAGCTGTATGAAAAATTTCATCAAAATCTGAGATGGTCGGGTTCAATGCATATCGGTTTTGATATGAAATTCATCATATGAGGATAAAAGTATAAGGTAACAAACGCACTTGTTTTGTACTTTAAGTACTCCCTAAATTTTCGGTTTTTTGTTGATCCAAGATTTTTGGCATTCTTTTGGTTTTTGGAAAATAAAATCAATAAAAGATAAAATTAAAAAAACAACATTATGGGTGTCTTAAATTTTAAATTATAAAACTTATGAACTGAATGCTTCACTAAGATATGGAGTAGAGTGTCCAGATGCAATTTTCTTTGGAGTAATACCACACAAACAATAAGCTGAATGTGGAAAAAAATATGTAACAAAAATTGTAAAGGAAGTTATATAGCGATGAAAATTTAAAGAATAATAAATATGTATAAGTGTCCCGAAAAAAAAAAAATAAAGTAATAACACTCCAACGATGGGTATTAGTCAGCAAAATATTGGAAAACAAGTAAAAAATGTTGGTTTTTAGTTCCCTACCAGCGTTTAAAGTTGTCGGTTTAAAGGTTTATCGTAAACAAAAGTTGAAATTTTTTGTGAAAATTTTGTGTAAAAACTTAGCTAATGAAGAGCCAGCTACAAAAAATATGTTTTACATTTTTTTTTTTTTTTTTCTTTTATTAATTTTGGTTCACTGATGGTTCTTTTATGATAAAAATTATGTATGGAAAAGATTATTTTTTTTAATGATAAAAATAAAGATAAAGATAAAGGCAAATGTTAACTAGAATTCTTCAGTAGACTAAATAAAATTGAATTATTCAAAGCCCATATTTTAAGACCCATTTTACCAAAATTTTTAAAATCAACATCTATAAGAAGCAAAGGCCCATTATACTTACTCCATTAACATTTTTTTATAACAAGTATGTCGGTATGCAAGTTTTGTTGCCGTTGTTCTACAGCTTTTAAGATACTAAATATCTTCTTTAATTTGTTTTCTTTATTTTTTTCGTTTTCAGCGAAGTAATACGCTTCATTTGAGTGCTATTCCTGTAGTCAATTCCCAAAAAAGCCATTTATCGGTCCATCCTAATAATGAGTTTAAGTCAACAAATGGTTAAGACATTTAAATATGCTTTTCGTCAAAAAACAAAAAGCTTTAATATATTATTAGTGGTGTTCTATTTATTTATGTTATTTTGTTTTATTGAGCTTTAATACAATTTATGTAAAACATTAATAAATGCTCGGGAAATTCCTCCTTTGCGGAGGCAATTTAGCTCTTATATTGACCTTAATAATTAAGGGAATTGATTCCATTGTGTTGGCTGTCATAACCAAACAAAAATCAACATTTATTTTTCAAGCACTACCTACATATATACACTCAAAATAATAAATCTTAAATTATTTTAAAATTTTATTAAATTTAACAAACATTTTTTTTTATTGAATAAAACAAATTTTTTAACTTAAATAAAAATTTTGTTACATTTAAGAGTATCAACACCTTCCCCAGACCTTATATATGTAAGACATGTTTTATTATTCAGAAGGATCAAACGTTTTGTCCGTTTGGCAATATCTGGCTTAGTTTTCCAGACACGGGCTAAGTGCTGTAGGTCCTTGGCCCAAATAGGGATGACACTATCACAGAGATATAGTTAATATTGTTTTCAGTGACTTTTTTGTGTTAAAATCGTACAACTTTGAAATTTGCAGAAATTGTATTGTCCTTATGAATAGCTTTTTTCAATTATATTGAAGTAATAGCACTTTAATCGATGCGTATTAGTTATCTGAATACGATAAAATTATACAAAAAAAAAAAAAATTCCGATGGGATCTTTAGTTTCCTACCAACGATTGAAGATTTTGTTATAAGTGTATTTTGTAAAAAAAGTTTTTATTTTGTTTGCCAAAGTTGTATGAAAAGTTGTTTAACGATAAGTTTGGTAAAAGCAAAAAGTTTTGATAGAGTATATTTATTTAGTCCAGTATCACTTATAACATGTACAAATTTCTAATTTTATGTAATGAGGACATATATTTAAATAATTTGTTTTATAATTTAAGTTTAAATGACCTTTTGAAAGGACTTGGGATGTGATAACAAAAATCTGAGTACACTACATGTGGTCTTCTGTTTAACATGCATATCGATTTTAACATGCGTGGCAAAAAAAATTAATTAAAAATTAATTACGATTGTCATTATCTGACGGTTGCAAAACACTTTCTAAGCCTAAGCGATCGAAGCCTCCCTAGTGAAAAGGTTGTTCACATTCCTCAATTGTTAAAAGTTCTATTGTAGTAATGCTAATGAAATATGAGTCTAAACATGAAATTTGAAGAAACTTGCTTAACGGCGACTCAATCTCTAACCTACACTTGGTATCCAACTATTGTATGTGAATAAAGCGCATCAAAAAACGTGATAATTACTTGTGAAAAAGAGATAGGATTAAGAAGAAGAAGCATTCTAGTTGAGAAATGAATTGTGCATTGGTATTAGTTAATTCTGTCTCTTCTGATCGAAAGAATAATTGTGTTTACGTAGTGTGACAACACTTCACTTTAGCCACAGTCATCGCTTTGTCGACCGTGGCTCAACTCGTTAAGAGGTGAGGTTACGATGCATAGCTTGATGCTAAGGCAGTGAGTTCAAATACCAGTACGGCACCAAAAAATAAAATGTTTTTCATATAGAGCAAATTAACAATATAAAATACTTTGTTCAATTGACACATAAATTAACCACTGACGAGTCCCAGGAGGGGGACGAAACTGCGGCAGTCTGGTGTATGTTGTAAGTGATACGTTAAGTTAATTGTAAAATAAATTTATTAAAAATAAATTATTAGTTATTTTAGATATTCGCGAATGAAGGAAATTTTTTCAAATTCCGTTATCGTTTTAGCAAAAAAAAATTATGATTGTGCAACGATGTTTAAAGAAGAGAATTTGATGTCTAAAATGACATCAAATTTTTAATTTTCTGTTGACGCGTTAAGAAGTTATGCACCCTAATTCATTTTTGTTTAAATTTACCCAACTTATTGGAGGAAACTGTACTCGTACTATAAGTTGGGTAAATTTACTCTATTTGTTTAATAAAAAAAAATTGCGCACATTATTTGTAAATTAGTGCTCATAAAACGTGTAAAATTACATGAAAATTGCGTATAAAATTATATCATATACTAAAATTAATGTGAAATTTTACTAAATTTGTGTGTAAAAAAACACGCTTAAGGTGTAACAATATGCATAAAGTGGCTGAAAATTCACGAATATAGAACTATAGGGTTCCCAACAAAAGCGTCTTGTTATTTTCAATTTATAACGAGCTTGTATTTATCAAGTATATATCAAGTTTTTTTTCAAAATTTTTACGAATTTATAATAACAATTGAAATTTATATAAATTTCCAATATTTTTCAAATTTTTCTCAAACATAAAAAATAAATTTTAAATAAAAAAATATTGTTGATAACACAGAAAAAAAAAAAAATTGCGCCAAGTACACATTTTGTCGAATAAAAAAAAATAATCAATTACTTTTTTAATTGATTCAATTAAAAAGTAATCAATATTTTTGTTTATTTAAAGTAATCAATATTATTTAAAATATTGATTACTTTTTAATTGAGTCAATTAAAAAAGTAATTGAGTCAATTAAAAAAGTAATTGATTATGTTTTTTTTATTCAACAAAATGTTTAATTGGCGCAATTTAAGAAATATTTTTTGTGTGAATGATTTGAATTCTCAAATCTGAAAAAAAATCAAATAGAGAAATATTGTTGATAAAGACATTAAAATTATACCCGAGTAAAAACGTTTACATATAATCATGTATTATATTATATAAATATATATGTTATTGCATGTTAGCGAGTGAAAGTAAAAAAAATACCCGTTTTAAAACATTTTTTTTGATGTGAAAAATTTATTTTTGGAGCTTAATTTTTTTTATATATGATAACTTAGGATCTACATATGTTTTATAAAAAAATATTATTTTTTAATTCTATCTGAAGTCGACTTAATAAAGAGCCCAAAACTGCGCAAATGATAAAGCCTCTCCAGTGCATCTAAAAAAAAAAAATTAAGTGTATTTTTAATATAGACATATTTAGTTGTACATCCCCTACCAAAACCGGAAGTAAAACGTTTTTTCGAAAAATGGCGCGTATTTGAAAAAAAAACTTTAAGAACAGGCTCATTTTTCCGCGCTTTAAAGTCTCTCAACGGGGAAAAAAAGAAAAAGAATCACCAGATCTTTGGAGTAATGTACAATAGGTATAACAATAAACAAAATGAGCCATGTTGCATTAAAATTCGATAAAAAGTTTTTAAGCTAGAATTTGTGCAAATTTTAAAAATGCCATTTCGAGAAAAACGCGTTTAAAGTTTTTTTAAAAGAAATTTTACTTATATTTTAAAAAATATTTATAGATAAACTTCGGTATAACATTTTTTTTATTTTGAACTTTGACCTGAAATACATATTCTCGGAACATTTCTAGACCCTTTTATGAAAAAAAATCGAAAAAAAAATTTTAACTCATAGTAACTTAATACGATGTCACACATAATTACATCGTCATTACATCGACCAATATATAATGGTATATGACATACATAATTATATATGGTTAATCTAATTATGTACAAATGCATGTGTAATTAGATAAAACACAAATCAAAATTATATATAATAACATATAGCATGATATCCAAAAAAAAAAAAATTATTCTATTTTGGATAACAAAATATTACCTATTCAAATTATATATAGTTCCATACCAGAAAAATATAGATATTTATAGACCCTTTTATAAAAAAAAAAAAAAAAATCGAAAAACACGATATCTTGACCTATTCAAAGTTGTATATCGATCCATACCAGAAAAATATAGATATTCTTTTTATAAAACTGTATATTGCCGCAGGCTATATATTAGACTGTCCCGCATTATCAAAAAAAATGGTGAATTTCGTCTTATACTCAAATGACAGGTATTATTGAGCTGTTTATGGATAAAAACCAAAAATTTTTTTGATTGTACATTAGGGTGGGGCGATTAGTATGGAAGGAAAAAAAATCTTAATGGGCGCTTCGCGTTTCTGATTCTTGGGATTGTACTGAGCAAAAAAGTCCACTAGACCATACGTCTACGGTGAAATTCGAGCTTCCACATTTGACTTTACGGCAAAAAAGCCCTATTTTTAAATTAAAAATTAACCCCGTAAACTCCACCCACAAATATGATTAATGCATTAATCTGCTAGAAAATCTTCCAAAGAAGAGATTGATACCATAATCTTGGATAAGCTTCTCCTACTTCCTGAGATATGTCCATCCCACACATTGTTACTTTCACAAAATACGGCAAAAAAGCACTCTTTTGAAATTAAAAATTAGCCCCTTAAACCCCACCCACAAATATGATTGATGCATTAATCAACTAGAGAATCTTCTAAAGAAGAGATTGATACCATAACGTGTAATGTGTGGGATGAGATATGTCCATCCCACACATTGTTACTTTCACAAAATACGGCTAAAAAGTCAAAATGTGGAAGCTTGATTTTCACCGTAGACGTATGGTCTAGTGGACTTTTTTGCTCATTACAATCCCAAGAATCAGAAACGCGAAGCTCCCATTAAGATGTTCAAATCGTCCCACCCTATTGTACATTATTATAGTTGCTATCCTCTGTCTTCGAAGTATATTTTAAAATATTTAGATTTTTACAGAAAAAAGCAGAAAACATTTTTTATTGAAAAATTTTTAACGGACACAATGGATATGCTAGACTGCCGCAGTTGCGTCCCCACCAAGGACTCGTCAGTGAATACTTTATGTGTCAATTGAACAAAGTATTTTAAATTGCTAAATTGCTCTATATAAAAAACTTTTTACTTTGTGTCGTAGTGAGTTTCAAACCCACAGCCATACATCAGGCTATGACTCGTAGCATCACCTCCAAGCGAGTGGAGCCTCGGTCGGCACAGCGATGAGTGTGGCTAAGTGGAGTTTTGTCAATCACAGCATTTAAAAGGTTTGGAAATGATAAGCATATTATGGAGAAACATTTATAACATTTCCATATATTAATTTTAGTCCACCACACCATCATTTAGTTTGAAACAAGTAATTTTTTATTACTTGTTTTAAATTGAAGATTAAAAGATAAAAAATATATTTTAAAAATATAAAAAAATTTCCTCTTGATAAAAATGATTATTTTGTGTTTTCACTTTTCATCATAAAAGGTCCACTAGAAAATAAGACGCTTCAAATTTGACGTTTTGAAATTATAGTACAAAAATTAAAATATAAGAGGATTCCTCAAAATAGGATTTTTACTTACTACTTTACAATACTTAATAAATACATTTAGTCTTATTAAATATGATGAATTTCATATCAAAACCTATAAAAAAGGCACATTTTGAACCCGACCATCTCAGATTTTGTATGAAATTTTGCATACAGCTACATTTTACCTATACAAACACAACCTCATTTTTAAAAATTGCATTTTCGAAAAGTTTGGGCATGGCAAGGTATCGAAAAATTTGAAAAATTACGGTAATAGGTACTTTTAAGCAGCGATTACTACGGAATGGCTCAACCGATTACAAATATCTTGGTGCCATTAGAAAGGTATATAAGTAAGCTTTCGAAAACATATACTGTAAAAATTTTCTATTACACTAAAAATTTTTTCTGGCAAAAATAAAAATTTAAAGTTTAAAAACACTTTAAAGGCCAAGTGTTTAAAAAAAAAAAAAAATTTTTAGAAAGGTCTATTTAATATATATAACATATATAAAAACTAAAATCGCGTTTTTTTTCTTTTTTTTTAAATTTTTTAAAGTAAATGCATCTTTTGTTAACTTCCTTATATTTTGATATCATTGTGTGACAAAAAAGAATAAAGTAGCTATACTTTGGAAGTTGTACAGATTTTTTTGTAATTCTAATAGATTAGAACAAGAATCGTATTATTAAATTTTTCAGACACCCCCAAAATATGGACTTACCCTAGGTAATTTTTTTTTATTTTTTATTTTTATTTTTTTAGATTTAATGTATAATTCTGCGCAGCTCATACTGTTGACTTACGGAATATTTGCTAACTTTTAGTGATGTTTCATCTAAAGGTATAAAAGAATGGAAGCTTTGAGTTCCTGTAATAGTTTTAGCATTTTTATACCTTGAAATTAGCTCTTCTTTTGTTTTGTTATAGTCGTCAGCGTCTGTATAAACAACTTTCGATTATTCGATATATTCGCTGAGTGGCACTTTTACGCAACCAGCCATTTTCAGTGTAATAGAAAACTTTTACAGTGTATGTTTTCGAAAGCTGACTTATATACCTTTCTAATGGTATCAAGATCCTTGAAATCGGTTCAGCCATTCCGTAGTAATCACAGCTTGTAAGTACATATTATCATCATTTTTAAAAACCTTCATACCTTACCACGCCCACATATTTTCAAAAATGCTATTTCTAAAAATGAGGTTGTGTTTGTATAGGTAATATGTAGCTGTATGAAAAATTTCATCAAAATCTGAGATGGTCGGGTTCAATGCATATCGGTTTTGATATGAAATTCATCATATGAGGATAAAAGTATAAGGTAACAAACGCACTTGTTTTGTACTTTAAGTACTCCCTAAATTTTCGGTTTTTTGTTGATCCAAGATTTTTGGCATTCTTTTGGTTTTTGGAAAATAAAATCAATAAAAGATAAAATTAAAAAAACAACATTATGGGTGTCTTAAATTTTAAATTATAAAACTTATGAACTGAATGCTTCACTAAGATATGGAGTAGAGTGTCCAGATGCAATTTCTTTGGAGTAATACCACACAAACAATAAGCTGAATGTGGAAAAAAATATGTAACAAAAATTGTAAAGGAAGTTATATAGCGATGAAAATTTAAAGAATAATAAATATGTATAAGTGTCCCGAAAAAAAAAAAAATAAAGTAATAACACTCCAACGATGGGTATTAGTCAGCAAAATATTGGAAAACAAGTAAAAAATGTTGGTTTTTTAGTTCCCTACCAGCGTTTAAAGTTGTCGGTTTAAAGGTTTATCGTAAACAAAAGTTGAAATTTTTTGTGAAAATTTTGTGTAAAAACTTAGCTAATGAAGAGCCAGCTACAAAAAATATGTTTTACATTTTTTTTTTTTTTCTTTTATTAATTTTGGTTCACTGATGGTTCTTTTATGATAAAAATTATGTATGGAAAAGATTATTTTTTTTTAATGATAAAAATAAAGATAAAGATAAAGGCAAATGTTAACTAGAATTCTTCAGTAGACTAAATAAAATTGAATTATTCAAAGCCCATATTTTAAGACCCATTTTACCAAAATTTTTAAAATCAACATCTATAAGAAGCAAAGGCCCATTATACTTACTCCATTAACATTTTTTTATAACAAGTATGTCGGTATGCAAGTTTTGTTGCCGTTGTTCTACAGCTTTTAAGATACTAAATATCTTCTTTAATTTGTTTTCTTTATTTTTTTCGTTTTCAGCGAAGTAATACGCTTCATTTGAGTGCTATTCCTGTAGTCAATTCCCAAAAAAGCCATTTATCGGTCCATCCTAATAATGAGTTTAAGTCAACAAATGGTTAAGACATTTAAATATGCTTTTCGTCAAAAAACAAAAAGCTTTAATATATTATTAGTGGTGTTCTATTTATTTATGTTATTTTGTTTTATTGAGCTTTAATACAATTTATGTAAAACATTAATAAATGCTCGGGAAATTCCTCCTTTTGCGGAGGCAATTTAGCTCTTATATTGACCTTAATAATTAAGGGAATTGATTCCATTGTGTTGGCTGTCATAACCAAACAAAAATCAACATTTATTTTTCAAGCACTACCTACATATATACACTCAAAATAATAAATCTTAAATTATTTTAAAATTTTATTAAATTTAACAAACATTTTTTTTTTATTGAATAAAACAAATTTTTTAACTTAAATAAAAATTTTGTTACATTTAAGAGTATCAACACCTTCCCCAGACCTTATATATGTAAGACATGTTTTATTATTCAGAAGGATCAAACGTTTTGTCCGTTTGGCAATATCTGGCTTAGTTTTCCAGACACGGGCTAAGTGCTGTAGGTCCTTGGCCCAAATAGGGATGACACTATCACAGAGATATAGTTAATATTGTTTTCAGTGACTTTTTTGTGTTAAAATCGTACAACTTTGAAATTTGCAGAAATTGTATTGTCCTTATGAATAGCTTTTTTCAATTATATTGAAGTAATAGCACTTTAATCGATGCGTATTAGTTATCTGAATACGATAAAATTATACAAAAAAAAAAAAAATTCCGATGGGATCTTTAGTTTCCTACCAACGATTGAAGATTTTGTTATAAGTGTATTTTGTAAAAAAAGTTTTTATTTTGTTTGCCAAAGTTGTATGAAAAGTTGTTTAACGATAAGTTTGGTAAAAGCAAAAAGTTTTGATAGAGTATATTTATTTAGTCCAGTATCACTTATAACATGTACAAATTTCTAATTTTATGTAATGAGGACATATATTTAAATAATTTGTTTTATAATTTAAGTTTAAATGACCTTTTGAAAGGACTTGGGATGTGATAACAAAAATCTGAGTACACTACATGTGGTCTTCTGTTTAACATGCATATCGATTTTAACATGCGTGGCAAAAAAAATTAATTAAAAATTAATTACGATTGTCATTATCTGACGGTTGCAAAACACTTTCTAAGCCTAAGCGATCGAAGCCTCCCTAGTGAAAAGGTTGTTCACATTCCTCAATTGTTAAAAGTTCTATTGTAGTAATGCTAATGAAATATGAGTCTAAACATGAAATTTGAAGAAACTTGCTTAACGGCGACTCAATCTCTAACCTACACTTGGTATCCAACTATTGTATGTGAATAAAGCGCATCAAAAAACGTGATAATTACTTGTGAAAAAGAGATAGGATTAAGAAGAAGAAGCATTCTAGTTGAGAAATGAATTGTGCATTGGTATTAGTTAATTCTGTCTCTTCTGATCGAAAGAATAATTGTGTTTACGTAGTGTGACAACACTTCACTTTAGCCACAGTCATCGCTTTGTCGACCGTGGCTCAACTCGTTAAGAGGTGAGGTTACGATGCATAGCTTGATGCTAAGGCAGTGAGTTCAAATACCAGTACGGCACCAAAAAATAAAATGTTTTTCATATAGAGCAAATTAACAATATAAAATACTTTGTTCAATTGACACATAAATTAACCACTGACGAGTCCCAGGAGGGGGACGAAACTGCGGCAGTCTGGTGTATGTTGTAAGTGATACGTTAAGTTAATTGTAAAATAAATTTATTAAAAATAAATTATTAGTTATTTTAGATATTCGCGAATGAAGGAAATTTTTTCAAATTCCGTTATCGTTTTAGCAAAAAAAAATTATGATTGTGCAACGATGTTTAAAGAAGAGAATTTGATGTCTAAAATGACATCAAATTTTTAATTTTCTGTTGACGCGTTAAGAAGTTATGCACCCTAATTCATTTTTGTTTAAATTTACCCAACTTATTGGAGGAAACTGTACTCGTACTATAAGTTGGGTAAATTTACTCTATTTGTTTAATAAAAAAAAATTGCGCACATTATTTGTAAATTAGTGCTCATAAAACGTGTAAAATTACATGAAAATTGCGTATAAAATTATATCATATACTAAAATTAATGTGAAATTTTACTAAATTTGTGTGTAAAAAAACACGCTTAAGGTGTAACAATATGCATAAAGTGGCTGAAAATGCAATTAAAAATGTGTAAAAAATTTAAACAAAAAATAATTGCTTTTATTGTAAAAAATAAAATAAAAATTACTTCTAAAAAATAAAAAAATCGTTTTTTAATAAAAAGTTCCGAATGATTGTAATAAATTTGTTTTTTCTTTTTTATCTGGTAAAAGAACCGAAACCAAATAAATTTGCTTTGTTAAAGTTGCATTGGCTCGAAATGTTTGGAACAACTGCTGCACTTGATGTTGGTTTTGTCATGCAATTTCTTACCAAACACTATTTTTAAATGACATTTCCTGATGACGACTAGGCCAGCGATATAGACAATATTTTAATGATTTTCTCCACGAAATTTATATGCCAAGAGTAGTAGTTCCAATAGTTTATTTCTTTTAGTAAATACCGACAGAAGAAATGTCTCAATGATGTCTCCGAAATATTCAATTGTTGAGAACGACGGTGAATTGATGTTGATGACGCTTCACGCACACTTTCTGCCACAGCAGCAATATCCTCGGGTGTACGCACTATTTTTGGCTTTTCACGCTTTGGTTTATCCATGAGGATGCCAGTTTCTTTCACTTTTTTCACAAGATAACGAACATATGGACCACATTCGTTCAGCGGAAGAATACAACTAATTATCTGTCAAATCAGACATGAGCTAAGTGTTACCATTCACGAAATAAGCACTAGTTGAAAAAAAAAAACGTTAGATGGCGGATCTTTATTTTATTAATTAATAATCATATAATTACAAATTATATACTATTACCATAACCGAGCACTAGCTACTATGGCCTTCGGTGCATTGTAGCGAAAACAGACCAGTGCCTCTGGTAGGAATCGAACCCACGACCCCCGCACTGATAAGCCAGCACGCTACCAACTAGCCTACCGGGACTAGTATATTTACGAGAAGAATGTTTATACAACGTTTTTACTAAAATCAGAAGAGTTAAAGCTGATAATGTCGTTTTTTGTGCTCATTATTTTTAAAATCTGCCTTATACTACGGAAAAAACTCTATTAGTGTATTTGAGAACTTTATGAAATAGTTTCACAAATTCTATGAAACGCTTCGTTGTCCAACTAATTCACTTATTTTAAGAAGATTTACATTAATTCTATAAAACTTTTTATAAGAATCGACTTTAATGAAAATTGCTTGACAGATTCTAGGAAAAATTTCAATGGACGAATTCTAGTGACAAATTTCATGAAGTAAAAAACTGTTAGAATAACTACTTGCAATACTAACAACCTGCAGTCAACTTTGATTTTTATAAAAATATAGTTTGTGTTTGTTAAATTGTTCTACCTTTCAATATTATTTCAATTTGATTATTATAAAATTTTTCACAAAATAAATAACAACAATTTTGGAAAAAACCTTACAAAACGCTCTCAGTGTATTATGAAAAATATGCTTCAAACTATTCAACATATTTCCATTCAAAAAAGTTTATAAATATTCATTTAAAAATAAAATTACAATATTCTAAGAAAATCTTAAAGATGCTGTTGGAATAATTAAAAAGATCAAATCTTTACATAACATATTTATTATATGCGACTAATTGGAATCATTAATAATTCTCCACACATACTAACTAACACAAATTCTAACTTATATACCACCCAGTGTGTGTGTGTGTGTGTGTGTGTGTGGTGTAGTGTAGTGGTAGTTGTTAACAAATGTATATGAAGTTAATATGACAAGTTAATGCGGAAACTGTTACATATACATTTGTAAATGAGACTAGGGTATACAAGTCAACACTCACACACACACACAAATGCAGGCATAAATAACAAATACGCATCACTTGACAGTTGACACTTGTAACGGCTTTAAACTAAAAAACAAAATGTCATTATTATGTCTTCAACGCCAGTATATTCTTAGTATAGCATCCTGTATATACAATGTTTTCGCAAAAAAAAAAATTGAGTAAGGTTTGATAAGATCTTTTTCTTCCTGTAAAAGCAACCCAAACTAACTGCAAAAATATATGTAGTAAGAAAGAAAACCAAATTTATTACTTTTACTTCTTCTCATTTTTGGATTTGTTCTTCTGTGTGTGTGTCTGTTGTTTGTTGTTATAACATACCATAAGTGTACCTTTCTTTATAAGTGTGCTAATGTATTTGTGTGTGTGTAGGTTTATGTATAAGTGTGTATTTTTACATGTTCGCCTACACATACGTGTTTAAGTGTCAAAATAAATAAACGTTCTTTACTGAAAATGCCCACAACACTACACGCATGGCCGGGTATTTGCGGTTGAACTCAATATAGAGATGCTTATTTATATGTTTGTTTGTGTGCACGTATGTGTGTGTTTTTGTTAATGGCAATGGTTTGGTGGTAAGGGAGCTATGCCTATTTTTCTTAATTTTTATATATATTTTTTTTTGGTAAAGGGGTATATGTATGGTTGCCAGATCCCAGATTCACAAAAAGCGGGACATTCGAATTAAAAAAGCTGGATTTTTGTAAAAAAAAACCAAGACATTTACAAAACATGTTTTAACCAAAAAAAAGTTGTCATGTTTTGTATCAAAAAATTTGAATTAGAAAATACCAAATAGAAATTGCCAACCGTACAAAAAAAAAAAAAGAAAAATAGTACTGGGAAACCACTGCTATTTTTGTAAAACCCACCGTGTTAAAAATTACCAAAGGTACAACTTATATTGTACCAGAAAAGCAATATTTTGTTTGCAAAGAATGTGTTTTGCCACTACCAGCCGCAGAATTCGTTGCCGATATTGTTTTTTTTTTTTACCAATATTACAACCATTTAGAAACATTCACTTATGTTCCATGTTTCGCATTCCCATGAAAGTGAAAACAATACGACTTTTTGGTGCTTTGACTTTCACATACTCCATTTTTTTTCGCTTTACTTTCCTGTAGATGAACCTTGGTGAAAGTCAAACGAAAGTACTTTTTACCTTACAAAAGTTTCTTAAAAGCCATAAGATCTCTTTATAAATTAAACTTTAGTATTTCTTCTATCTATTTTCATTAAAATAATGAAACTTTTTCGAAAACTTCTATATAAATAAAAGATTTTAAAAATAGTCCAATAATTTTAAAATTTTTATTCGTATCTGTTTCTGTAAAACAAAAAACACGAAGAAGAAGAACAAAATAAAAAACCTAGTTTTCTTACTTTTATTGAACTTTTTTGGTAAAAATAATAAATAATTTTCTTTTTCATTGGTAAAAATATCTTTAAATTAAAAGAAAAAAAAATCACTTAATTTTTTAATTCCAAATTTTTCTATAATTTTTAAATGTTTATGTTCGAAAAAGAAGTGATGCCAGCTTAAAAAAAACGGTGCTGCCAGAAATAAATAAATTTAACCAAAGTTGTGTTTAGTTGGAATATAAACATGCAATTAAAGGTAGATTAATAAACACAAACTAATTGTTGAAAAGATAAATAAATTGTTATTATATTTTACACAAAAAGCAGAACTAAAAGTTAACAAATTTTGATTAAATTGTCTTTAATTCTAATGAAAAATTTCATTGAATTAATGTGGGATCTCTGTATCATGATTAACATGTGTTACTAGAAAAAAGTATAAAATAAACAGTTGTTACTGAAATAGAGCTCAAGCCGCCATCGAACTATTCGGGCTAAATTTATTAGCCGACTTAACTAAAATTTTTGTAATTCAATGAGCGAAACAGTTTTAATGTTTAAATGCTTTAGTTTTAAATGCTTTATATAATATTTTATTTACTACTTGTTTTTCTTCTAAAGACCATTCCGATTCTTATAATTAATCGGACAGCTCGTAAATTCTGAATTATAAAAAATAACAATATGAAAACATGTTACAGCTTTTTTGTAAAAAAAAAAAATTGGATGTGGTGTTTGTAGATAATGTGTACAACATAATTTTGTTAGTTAATTCTGTGTGCGTGCGTTTTTGGACGTATTCGTCCATCGGCTTGAGCCGCCGCCGATAATTTTTTGCTACGCCGCAGCCGCCGACTATTTTGAGTCGGACTGGACCTCTGTATTGAATTGATTAACAAAACACATATGTTTTGGAAACGATTACTTTTCGAATATTAGTTCGAAATTTATACATTTATGGGGATTATAAAGCACCAAATTTCCATTTCATGTGTTTTTAAAATTCATTTGCATTCAAAAAGTAAGGAAACACAGGACATGGGCGATTATTTTTTTAATGTTTTATTATATTTCTCACATTTAAATATGATGTAAATGCGCCCCGGTAGGCTAGTTGGTAGCGTACTAGCTTATCAGTGCAGGGGTCGTGGGTTCGATTCCCACCAGAGGCTTTGGTCTGTTTTCGGTACAACGAGCCGGTAGCCATCGTTGCTAGTGCTCGGTTAGGGTAATAGAGTATAATTTGTAATTATATAATTATTAATAAATAATATAAAAAAAAAGATAATGTAAAAGACTAGGACCGATCTGTATTGCTGCTTTTTAAATGTTTTTTTATTCTACATATTTCTCAAAATTAATGAAATTTAAGGTATTTTGAAAGCACAAAATTGTTTAAATTTCTTACGTCATGCCAACGGTGGAAAGTTCGCTCAAACCAACGGTTGGTCCCTGTTATCAATCGGGTGACAGGACAATACTGTCAGGATTGTTAATACGACGTTCTGCCAACGCATAACCGAACGTCGCCAAAGCTTTGCCAACACTGTGAACATAAAGAATAAAAATACAGTGAAACTTAAAAACTTAAAAATTCAATTCCGTCTTTGAAATATGTAAGCTTTAAAATAATACACAAATGATAATAGCTAAGTCTGTAATTCTGATTCTGTTATTAATAGATGGCTTAATGTTGTTTTTAATACTATAACCCGATATGTCTATGGCCTCAGAAAATATATTCGTGTGTGAACCTACAGTTTTAAGTTGTACAGGGTATCGTTTGACAATCTACTTAAATTTAGAACCCTTATTTTGCTCCATGAAATTGTTAATAATCGCCAACCATTACATCTTTTCCGAAGGCTAAACTTTACACAATCCGAGCGAAGTAATGTGATATTACCAATACGACACATTTTTCTTTTGTCAGAAAGACAACTCTTTATTAACTCAGTAAGTCTGTGGAACTCATTACCCGTAAGGATTCAGCGGATGAGCAACATAAATAAGTTTAAAGAAGCATTCAAAACTCATTTAAATGGATTGTTCTGCGATATGTATATGTTTGAAACATGTTTTAAATTGAAGTTTTAAACTTTTTATTTTGTTTTTTTTCTTTTTAACAATTTTTAAATTAAAATTTTATTAATCATTTTTTTTTTTATTATTATTATTTTGTTTTTATTATTAAATTTTATATTTGTAAAATTCAACAGATAATGGCTGATATTAATATCAAGAATCTATTTGTATTATCAGGATACCAATAAATAAATAAATTAAATAAAAAGAAAATAAAAAAAAATTAAATGAAACTTAAAATTTTTGAATTCAGTTCTTAAATCTGAGAAATGTTAAATGTAGGGGAGAGTGTTGTAAATTTATACGGTTGTACCAAGAAACGTTTATTTTTGCACTTCCTTTCCAACGTTTTATAAAAAAGTTTTAACTCTACGATTTTCATAATTTTCTAAATTGCATCTATTAATTCTGTAATTGCTAAGAAAAGTCGTGGTTCGAAGTAAAATTAAATTCTTTAGAAACATTCCCCTTTATTAATGTAACCAAAGTTTTAGTAAGTACAATGCAATTTTCATATTTGGCTTTTATTTGCGAAACTTCCCCAGATAGAAATTGACAACCTTACCAAAAAAATAGTAAACTCTGTGTTTGTTTGCAAAGCATGTGCTTTGCCATAAACAACGGTTGGCTACTGTTATCAATCGGGTAACAGGACAATACTGTCAATATTGTTAGTTCCACCTTCTGCCAACGCATAGCCGACCGTCGTCGACGCTTTGCCAACACTGTGCCGACTGTATTTTTCTGCCTGGCTAAAATCAAACCGCTTTCCAAATGCAAGTTATTGAAACTATCGTGGTTAATGCTGTGATAAAACTAACGTATTCTTTATTTACTTGTTCTTTTATACAAAACGTTTTCTTATGCTAATTACAATTTTTATTTAATATTTTCGCTTACGTTACTAATCTATTTAATTATTTTGTTGATTTTAATTTATTCAATATTAACCTACTGATTAGTTGACCAATATTTTGTATCAGCAAAATATTTGAGTTTAACCTAGTTTTTTGTAATTGTTGATACAATAACCAATTATAGTGAATTCGGCAAACATATTCGTTTTAGCGGAAGTGCTGTTATGTTGTAAGTGTGAGTTAATGTAAATGTTAAGTGTTTCCTATGATATGTTAGATTTTACTTTGGTCATATGGCAATGCTTGAGAGAAGAACATTTTGAATATTTTCTATTGGAGACCCATAGAACGTAAAGTCTTAGATTTACCAAAATTGACGTTGCTAATTGAGAATAAATGAAAAAGAAATTACTTTTTGTAATAAATGGAATATAAGAGGGCGGGTCAATAAGTCCGTGACTTTTCGAACTTCCCTCGTAGTTATCTGAAATGCAACACCGCTCCCACCAAGTATCACCTGTTAATAGACTACTGTCAAATTTTGAGCAAGTTCCGTCATTTACTTTGCGTTTAACAGCTGTTCAAAACATACAACCTCGTGGATTTTTTTAAAAATGGTAAAAAGTGAATTTCGAGTGCTCATTAAACATTATTTTTTGCGAAAAGAAACCGTCAATCAGACCAAGGAAAATATTGATAAATACTATGGGGACTCTGAACCATTGATTTCAATGATAAAAAAGTGGTTTACTGACTTAAGTTGTGGTCGCACAAGTACAAATGACGCCGAACGTTCTGGACGGCCAATTGAGGTCAATATACCCGAAAATGCCGAAAAATCCACGATATGGTGTTGGTCGATCGAGGAGTAAAAGTGCGTGAGATTGTTGATGCCATAGGCGTGTGACAACTTCAAAAGATTGTTTGGAGTTGTTTAACCGCAATTCGAATGAATTTCTGCTGCGGTTTGTAACTGTGGATGAAACATGGATCCATTACAACACTCCGGAGACCAAGCAGCAGTCTAACCAATGGGTTTCTCCGCGTAAACCAACTCCGAAGAAGGCCAAGGAAGTTTGTCGGCCAATAAGGTGATGGCAACAGTTTTTTGGGATGCACGCGGTATTATCCACATCGATTACCTTCAGAAGGGAAAAACAATAAACGGCGAATATTATGCCAAATTATTGGACCGATTTAATGAGGATTGAAAAAAAAAACAACCCCATATGGCGAAGAAAAAAGTTCTTTTCCATCAAGATAATGCACGGGTGCACACGTGTGTAGTCTTAATGGCAAAATTCCATGAATTGGGCTACTAATTGGTACCTCATCCGCCATATTCTCCGTATTTAACCCCCAGTGACTATTTCCTATTTCCAAACCTAAAGAAATGGCTCGGTGGAAAGAGATTAAGCTCCAACGATGAAATTATTGACCAACCAAATGCCTATTTTATGGACCTAGAAAAATCCTCTTTTTTGGAAGTGATACAAAAATTGGAGAAACGTTGGACTAAGTGTATTGAGCTAAAAGGAGACTGTGTTTCATTCAAAAAGTCACGGACTTATTGATCCGCCCTCGTAATTTGCTTGAATTGGGCAGAATTTTTAAGTTTGTGGACTTTAAAACAAAGCTTCGGGGAGAAAGCTAATTGCATAATTCTCTATCGTTAGAAAGGAATTCATTTCAGCCAAGCTAAATTTGATGCACTCATTTCTACGACTCTTAGACTCCAAACTGGTCGTAAATTTCACAATAAAGTCATTACCCAGACGATACACTTCAGCTTATGATCGATTTTCGTCGCAAAGTAAGCGCCAAAGTCGAAAGAGTAGGTTAAAAGTTGCATCAAAGCTCATTTTTTTTGCATCATTTAAACATAAATTAAAATGGTTTGATTTGAGTACACTGAGAAAATTCTTTGCATAATATCAATGGATTTTTGCGTTAGATCTATGAAATGTCACTGGAACTCGTACATTGAAAGTTTTCATTTAATTAATGTAGTTTTTCATAAAATTTAGTGAAAAATTTCATTTTATTTATTAAAAATTTCCTAAGACTAATGATAAAGTTTCATTAAAAACAGTTTCATTAAAACTCTTAAGCTTTTTCATAAAGTTTAATAAACTTTGCAATCACATTGTGAAGAAAACTTCATTAATTAGTGAAAACAATTCATTAAAATTCGTCCAAAAAATTCTATCTGTGTAGCAAATGGTTTTATTCTTAAGTTTTGAATTTTTGACACTCTTTTAGTGATAAATTTATAAAATTTTCTTGTTTTTTGTATTAAAAACAAATTTTTTTGGAATAAAGTGCATACTTCTTTTTAGAAAAAAAAAAATAAAAAAAAAATTAAAAAAAATGAAATAAAAAAAACAAAAAATTATTCTTCTTGATATTAATGAAACCATTTCACATAATTTTTTTCGTAGATTCAATGAAGAATTTCATTATATCATTATATATAATAGAATTCATTCAATTTCATAAATTATCTATGAATATGAATACTTTCTTTAGAGCTATTAATGAACACTTTCTTTAAAGCTATGAAATTATTTAAAAGTCTTATTTTTCCTTCAAATTTCCTTAATTTCATTAATTTTCATGCATTTCATACGTTAGTTTTAAGATTTAATTCTCAAGTGTTTAACATATTTTATTATGTGCTTTATTATTTTAATATATATTTGTATTCATTTTGGACTTCTACGAAATTGTTCAAAAAAATCATCCAATGCATTTTCAAGACATTAATGAAGAGTTTTATCAATTCAAGGAAACTTATTAACATTAAAAAGTTTTATGAAACTGTTTCATAAATTCTTAAATTCTTTCATTAATTCTACATTTTATAAACATTGACTTAAATGAAACCTGCTTCAAAGATTCTATTAATACCCTATGGGGAATGGGACCGGTCCTCTGCTAAACCCTACCCTATGTAAACAACTGGCAACTTTAACATGGGCTTGTCATAGGAGGGCGTCATTTGTTCTGCTTTCAACCACATAGTGGCATGCAACAGGACTAACCAAAGATGGGAATAAAGATGGGCATAAAAATAAACGAAACCTAAACAGCTTTCAATGGGTAACATTTTGGCCAACTGGCTTTTTTCTTGTCATAAGCATTCTGGTTAAGTGATATGTCCTCCCTTTACCAGTCACAGGATTGGTAATTTTAGGACAGTTGACACTGCTAAACCCACTTCAGTATTAAATTATACCAGCCCCTGTGATAAGTCCTTCTTTAACAAGTCACTTTTAGGTCAATTGACTCCTCATTCCCCATAGGGTATATTCAATGGACGAGTTCCAGTGACAGTTTTCATTAATGCTATGAAGAAATTCATTACTGAAGTGAAGGCGGAATATTTTCACCATTTTATGTGTCGTTAAATTTTAATTAAATTTCAATATTTATAACAATAATCTACACAAGTGTTTAAATCTGTTTCTAGTTGTTTTTTCAAAAAAAATTCTAATATTGTTTTTCCAGGTCAAAAATTGGATCATACTATTAACGTTTCAATTGAACGAAAAAAATATATTATTGATTAAAAAACCACGATATTTTCACTACTTTATGTACCGTTTCAAGGTGCAAAACTACTGTTTTTAAAATTTTTAAAATTTCACGATTATTCAGCTCTTATGAAAAACTTTGAATTTTTAAATGCAGGAGATCTTTCTGTGCCAAAAAATAATTCTATTTTAATTTAAAGAAATCTTTTTTTTTTTTTTTTTGCATTAACCAAAGAGATAGAGATGGTTTAATTTTAATCGTTTCAAGGTACAACACATTATCCTACTAATTAGAATATTTATAACTTAAAAAGAGTTTGTTTGATTTTTTTTCGAAAATTTCTATATAGCAGGACACATTTTATTTTAGCTGGACGCTGGATAAGCAAAAAAAAACCTGGACAATCCAGCCGAATTCAGCCTGTCTGGCAACCCTTGGTAGTATATGCCTAGCTTCCTTCCGGTAAGGTTTTATGTTTTTGTTTTTTTATTAGTTTTTTGGTATGTTGTTTTTTTTTTATGGAGTTTTATAGCGTTATGCAGTCAACCGTTGTATTTAAGAACCAATATAGAAAGTTCAATAAATTTGAAAACTTTGCAAAATATAAAAAAATATATAGGTAATTGTTAAGGCGTTGGTATATAAACATGACTTTACAAAAGTTTTTACGCTTAAAATAATAAGTCAGTTAACACAAAAAAAAAAAACTGCCTTTAACCTGCAAGACTACACTCAGGGAGCTGCTGCTTTAAAAATTTGTAGTTGTTTGCGTTGTAATACAGTTTTCTTTATTTTTGACTAACCTTGTAGTTCATTTAAAAAAAAACAAACCACATCAAATGACTGTTTGATGATTTTAAATTCATTTTTTTCAGTTGTTTTTTGTTATTTAAAAAAATAAAAAAAAATAAATGTTTGTTTATATTTTACTACCATGTGGTTCATTTTTACTACAATTGTTAGTCATTTTTTGAACATTAAAAAACAAATGACAATGTTAGTTGAATTTACTGTAATGTAAGTCGTTCCTTTCTTTAAATGAAATTTCATTTGTTTTCAACTACATTTGCAGTGGTATTTACCTACATAGTATTCTAAGTGTAGATTTTACTAGAAACCGAACAATTTGAAAACCGCTGTTCGGTTTTTGAAAATTGTACCAACCGCGTTTTTGTTTATTTCGTGTTAATAAACTTAAATGCACTTAAATGTTTTACAATTGCAAACAAAACTGTTTATAAATATTGACTAATGCCTGACAATATTGGTTATTAAATTAAAATTTTAAAATTTGTAACTAAAAATTTTATAAATTGGGTTACTGTTTTTATAAAGCGAACGGAATAATTCCTCCAGAGGAATGTGCGTGTTTTGTTTTTGGCACAATAACAAAATACACAAAATATTCCGTTCGCTTTATAAAATCAGGGGGTAAATTTTGTAAAAATTTTGGGTGGAAAAATAAACTTAACTTGTTACTTTTCTCTTACAAACCCTATTATTTTAACAAGGGCATATTCATCGAGGTAACTACCCAGCCAGAAAAAATACGAACTGCAAAGCATTGGCCCAGTGCTTTCAACGGTGAGCGTTGGCAGAGCGTTGTATATCTGAAGATTGAAGTGCTTTGCCAACCCCAAAATGATAACACCGGGCAGGGCTTGGCCGTTCCTTTTTTAAAACGTTATCAAAGCACTGGCAATAAGCGCTTTGCCAGTACCAAAACCATAATTTTAAAACATTGGTAAGGCATTGGTAGAACAACCAATAAAGAGCTTTTTTAATAATATAGTAAATACTTTGCCAACCCCAAAAATCGTTGTCAAAGCACTGGCAATAAGCGCTTGCCAGTACCAAAACCAAAAACCACCAATAAAGTCCTACTTAGTAATTCACTTCAGAAGAGAGTTGTATTATTTCTTATTGAATGATTTTGGTAATTTGAACAGAAATAACACTCTTGTTGTGAACAAGGGATGTGCCACTGTTTTTATTAAGTTAAGGGTTGTAAATTTTGTAAATAAGTACTGGCAATGAACTTTTTGCCAATGTTGGGAAAGCGTTCTAAGTCAGTACTGTGCCAGTGCTTTTTTATTTTTACGCTAGTAAATTTTGTAAATCAAGTACTGGCAAAGCACTTTTTACGAACGTTGGTAGATCGTTCTAAGCCAGAGCTATGCCAGTGCCTTTATTATTTTTACTGTTGTAAATTTTGTTAATTAAGCACTGGCAAAGCACTTTTTACTAAGATCGGCAGAGCGTTGTAAATCAGTGCTTTGGAAGCACTTTATTTGTTGGATCATTGGCAAATAGTGCTTTGCCAGTGCATGATTTATCATACCATTGGCAATTTCTGGCTGGGTACTTACCTCGGTATCATGTTACTCATCAATTATAGGTAAAGAGTAAAATATATAATTTTTAGATCAAATATTATTTTAAAATTTTCAAATTTGTAGAAAAATGTAATAATATTATATTTTATGTATAAACGAACTAATTATACCATAATTTGCTGAATTATCTGAGAAACCGCGGATTTACTTGTTAGTGCTGCATATATATTAAACCAATTTGATACCCAAATGTTGCTGAAGGACTATATTTACTATAAAAAATTAAGTGAAAATTCTTATTTTCAAAAGTGGATGTATAAAATACTTCGTAAAAACATGCAAAACCTTAATGCAATTTTGCGAAAAACCTGTCCCATAAGTGAAAAAACTGGGTAGTGCTGCGTTATTGGAATGATTCAACTGTCAATATAAACTCGTTATTGACAAAACTTTCTGTAGTAGCTCTTTTGTTGTATGTGTACTAGGGTTGCATTAAAAAATCAACTTTGGATTTTCGGTCATGTTCGCGAGGAATAAAATTTGAAAAAAAATCTTACAACTTTATGCCGTGATCCAAAGAGGTCAAAAGTCTGATTTTATTTAGTATTTCTGCATTTTTATTAAATGATTTTATTCAAATTTGTTTATTTGTTCTTGTATAAATTGCTCTACTACACTCAAAAAAAGTTAGTAAAGTCAGCAAAAATTTTTGCTGCGTCAGCAAAATTTTAGTCAGGAGGGTGCTTGCAAAAAAATTGCTAATGTCAGCAAAATCGTTTGCTGAAAATCAGCGAGTTGACTTTTAGCAACAAAATTAGTAGATTCAGCAACAGTTTTGCTAACACTTAG
The DNA here is from genome assembly GCA_021234595.1 of Delia radicum. Classification (NCBI taxonomy): domain Eukaryota; kingdom Metazoa; phylum Arthropoda; class Insecta; order Diptera; family Anthomyiidae; genus Delia; species Delia radicum. The sequence continues at coordinate 68,266,829 of CM037854.1, read as the reverse complement.
GGGATTAGAAATTAAAAAACCCTTGCTAAAAATTAATAAATTTTTTGCTGAATATTAGTAAACTGAAAAAAACTCAAAAAATTTATAGAAATATTGTACTTTAGTTAATTTATTTGGTGAAAATAATAAAACATGTCTTTGTGATTCTTTTAATGTAATGGTTAGCGCGTTGGACTTTTACACAGAAGGTCCCGGGTTCGATCCCCGGTGCCGGCAACATCAAATTAATATGTATGAGTTTTTTTCTATCCCTCATACGTATCGCAATGCCCACCTTCGGTGTTCCCATAGCAATTAACCCCACCGAAGTAAAATAATGAATCAGGGCTATGAACCAAAAAGCTTCAATAAGTTCGCCAACTCTCCATCAGGTGGCGAGCAACAACTGTTCTTAGACTTATCATCTCGCGCAATTACAGTGTTGCCATGTCTGAAGCCCTTCATCTTTTCCCACCTTTCATCTCTATACTATCCCTTTCCAAAGAAAGCAACACACTGAATATAGGAAGTATTTCCTGAGTGTTGCCTCTCTTAAAAAAAAAAAAAAAAAAAAAAAAAAAAAAAAAAAAAATTTACAATACGTTGCAAAATATGAAAATGTTCATACTCCCACATTGACGACATGAATTAATTAATTTAATATCTGAAAATATATAGAAATAATTACATAGAACATAAACAAAAATTTCTTCCAACTAAAATAGCAAAATATGACATATACAACACTTTTTTTTGAAATAAGAAAAAGGAACAATAAAAATCTACCTAAGATATGTTGGTTTGTCTTTTGATTTAGTTGGTCTGTATGTATATTTGCCTGTCTGTATATTTGTTTGCAATTTTACCACACTGGATTATTAATCTCTATAAACATTTAGTTTGGAAATACACATTGAATCTTTATTAAATTTAAATATTTTATTTTGTCTTTTATTGAATTAATAGAGAATTACTTTTACAAGCCGGTGACCACACAAAATTTAAGTTGTTTTAATACGCAGTTTTGTTTTATGTATGAAAAGCAGATACAAAAATCTTCCACGGTTGAATGTTTTATATAAAATATAAAATTTTTGTTGGAAACATAATTTTAGCAAAAATTTTGCTGAAAAAGTATACCTGATTTACAAGACGTTTTACTAACTTCTCTACTAACTTATTTTTTTGAGTTTAGTTGTTAAGAATTTTCAACAATATTTAATAAATAATTAGCAGTTTTGTGCCTGCGGGCCTAAATTACCCATTTTTTCATTACTTTTAAAACTTAACATATGGAAATTTTTATTTGTTAAAGAAATGTAATAAACAAATAACTTAACATTGCGTTTTCAATGTCACATATTTTTTGCACTTTGCCCTCAAATTACCTTTTTGTGTTCTTTTCTAAAATAAGGTAAACACTCTGAGAGGGTGCCGTGTTTCTTTCTGAAAATGTTGCCTTATAAAAGTCAAAAATACAACATTTTCTGCCCTGTTTTTTTTGGTTTATCAATCTCATGTGTATATATTGCAAAGTTTTTGGCGAGAAACCTGTCACCTTGGTAGCAGAGTGGTGGTGTGCTGGCTTCTGACACAGAAGATCCCGAGTTCAAACCCATATTGGTATCACATTTTTTTATATATTTTTTTTTTTTGTTAAATTTAATTTACGATTTTTTTTAATTTGTTTTTATATTTTTTTAAATTTTTTCTTTTTGTAAGTATTAAATAATTTTTTAATCTGAAATTCGCTTACAAACAATTTTTTTAAAGTTTGCTGGGATTCGAACCCGAACCCTTAACAACACTAAAAAACAGATTTGTTTAAATAAATGTAATATGTGATGAAATTGTGTTCTATTCTGATTGTACAAATGCTTCATTTTAATGGGACGAGGGCAAAATTTGAAAAATGTTGCACATTAAGAAGGCAACACTTTTTTCCAGAAAAGAAAACACCATAAGACTGTATTTTGGTGGTCAAACTTACCCCCAATTTATAATGTAGCAATGAAAGCTTAATGAAGTGTGACTGTAAATTTAAATTTTAACGAAAATTTCCTGTTTGTGTGTGTTTTGCTTAATTCGACTAAAAAATTAATTCAGCAGCTAAAAAAATTAAAATTACGTCGGGAATTCAAGAGAAAAATTTTCAAAATTTTTAAATGAGCATAACTATCAAAAATCATAAAAACATATTTATTTTAACTAGAATCCGTTGGAATTAAACGGAAAGTGAGATTGAAGCTTAAGCATTTTAAAAAAGATCAGATTTTGGTCTAAGGACGTACATGATTCCAACAGGATACCACCAAAGGACATCGCCTTGACTTGAAAAAGTATGGACGGATTTTCATAAAAATTTGCAGAAAAATTATATTTGGTACTTGTACCAAAGCCTTTTAGTTTAAACAATATATATTTAAGTTATTGTGCTTTAACGCACAATTTCACATTTTCCAAAAAAAAAAATCGCCATATCTTCTTAAGTAAAAATAGAAAAGGTGTAATTTTTGTGTTGTAGTTACATATTGGTAAGAGTTATTCTTGGCAAAGAATAATTTATGCCTAAACATATTCAATTTGGCTCTATGCAATAAGTCCCAGGTGCAAAAAGTCCCAGTGCAAAAGCTCCCAATGAAATAAATTCTAAAAAAATGAAATAAGTCCCGTCTCGAAAAGTGAAATAAATTCTAAAAAAATTAAATAATTTCCAAAACAAAAATGAAACAAATCCTAGGTTTTGTTTGTTATTTCATCATGAATAATTTCCAAAGAATAAAAATTAAATAACTCTCAAAAATAGTCCATGCAACACAAATGAAGTAAGGGCGTACCGTTATATTCCCGAAAGTCGTATTGCCCAAAAACCAAAATAACATATTGCCCAAATGTCCGCATATTCCCCAAAATTGTGGATGTTAATATGTTATAACGACCAAATCACTTACAGAAAATCCAAAACTTTTTTTTAAGTGCTATGGCATTTTATTTTAAAAAAACTTTTTTTTTTTTTTGGCGCTATGACGGTGAGAAAAATAAGTTATAGCCCAAAATCATAATTTATTTTTAGACATAATGTCTTTTGCGTCGCACGCAGAAAAAACTTTATTTCGCGAAGCCGCCTGCCGCGTTCTACGGATTAAAAAAACCCCCAAGAGCGGCCGAAGGCCACCACCCAGAAGAACTTGTTTTTCAAATCAGATGTCGAATCCGTTAAAATCTTACATTTTTAAGACATAAAGTAACATTATTTGACCTGTCATAACTTTTTATGTCCCAAAATACCAACCCACACCAAGATATATTGTTTATTAATGATTATTTTTTTAAAAGTCTATTTTATTAACAATTTTACGTATATATTAGTGTCTAAACGTTAAATAAACAGAAGGCCAATGCTCTACTCTTTTATTTAAGATAAAAAACAATCAATTATCTGTTTAAAGGACAAAGCTATGACTGGTCAAATTATATTACTTATTGTCTTAAAAATAAGATTTCAACGGATTCGACATTGGATTTGTAAAAACAAGTTGTTCTGTGTGGCGGCCTTCGGCCGCTGTTAGGGTTTTTTTTCCTCCGTAGAACGCGGGAGGCGGCTACGCGAAATAAAGTTTTTTCTGCGTGAGACACAAAAAATAAAATTGAAGCAATTTTTTTAAGTTTCCTTAAAACTGTTTTGTTTGATTTGATGAATCAACCTTGACATTTAAAGTCTTATGACATTTAAAAAAAAAAAAAAAATAATGATTTTGGGCAATAACTTATTTTTTCACCGTCATAGCGCCCAAATTTATTTTAGCCAAACAAAAAACCGTCATAGCGCCCAACAAAATATGTTATTTTTTCAAAATCAATATCGTATTTTTACAACAACAATTTACATATAATTTTTTTGGGCGCTATGTCCCCACGCTAAGTTCTGTTGGGACTTATTTTATTTCGGAATTACTGCATTATGAAATAACACCTAATAACAAAAAATGAAATAACTTGTAAAAAAATGAAATAACTGCAAAAGAACTGGGTATTATTTCATTTGAAATTACTCCGAAATTTGTATGAAACATTTTTGGGACTTATTTCATTTTTTTTGGGACTCTTTTCACCTGGGAGTTATTGCACAGAGACCAATACTCCGCACGAAATTTACTACAACAATTTACATATAATTTTTTTGGGCGCTATGTCCCACGATAAGTTCTGTTGGGACTTATTTTGTTTCGGAATTACTGCATTATGAAATAACACCTAATAACAAAAAATGAAATAACTTGTAAAAAAATGAAATAACTGCAAAAGAACTGGGTATTATTTCATTTGAAATTACTCCGAAATTTGTATGAAACATTTTTGGGACTTATTTCATTTTTTTTTGGGACTCTTTTCACCTGGGAGTTATTGCACAGAGACCAATACTCCGCACGAAATTTACTACAACAATTTACATATAATTTTTTTGGGCGCTATGTCCCACGATAAGTTCTGTTGGGACTTATTTTTGTTTCGGAATTACTGCATTATGAAATAACACCTAATAACAAAAAATGAAATAACTTGTAAAAAAATGAAATAACTGCAAAAGAACTGGGTATTATTTCATTTGAAATTACTCCGAAATTTGTATGAAACATTTTTGGGACTTATTTCATTTTTTTTGGAAATCTTTTCACCTGGGAGTTATTGCACATAGATCAATACTCCGAACGAAATTTATTAAAATCCTGAAAAAAAAATTCGTCCATTTAACGTAATGTCACCCTAATGTGTACATACTTACCGTGCCATTCGATCAATTGTTGATAAATGTGTCTCAATAGATGCTTTTGGCTTTTGTTTGGACAGCAAACACTTTCGATATATGGTGAATTAACTCCCCCAACCGCCTGTCCCTCACGTATTAATAAAATTCAAAGAAATATGTTACAATTTAATTGGAATACATGTAGTGTGTTTTTTTTTAAAGTTAACACGCATATTATTGACATGACACTGTTACAAAAAAAAAAAAAAGTAAAAGTTGATGGTTTAAGAAAATTTTTGAAAAAATGGTTTGATATTTATTTAATTTAAGTGGTAAAAAAAAACCTTATATTTTGAAGAGTATAAAAACATAAGGGTAAAAATTAAATGAATAAAAAACTTTAAGATTAAAAATATTATTTCTTATGAAAGACTGAGGGCAATTGAAATATCTTTTAGAGAATTCCATTGACTTGAACAAAAATAATCAATGATTCAATATTGTGAAATACAAAAAGTTTTTATTAAAAACATTTTTTGTATTTGTTAGTAGAACTAACAAACATTTTTTAACATCAACACTAAATGAAAAATGTTGAAAATATTTTCATGTGTATGTTTCCATCCATTGATTAGTTTAGCAATATTTGTTTTTTAAACTTTACAGAATTCTTTTGGTTTTTTTTACATATATCACAACATGTTATAAAAACATTAAAATAAAATTATTTTACATATCTTATTTTTAATCAAAAAAAGAAGGAGCTTTTACAGTTTACAATGAATGAACAAAATTTTTTATTTTAATATTAGATATATACATTTTTCATAATAGTTATGACGAAAGTTCCTCCTTTGTAAAAAAAGAATTTAAATACTTTTTGTTCAAATATATATAAAAACGCACAGTATCTCCTTGGATCTGAATGCGGCACGGTACGGGTTAACGTTGTTCAATATGTCCAAAATTTTTGGCACATAATCTAAAAGTATTCTGTTATTATATTTTACATCACGTTTCTTAAAATTCAAAAGTAGTAAGAACATCGTTAACGTTTTTTGAAAATTGAAATAAATAAGTCTGGGGTCACTTGGGGTCGCAGGTCCACATGGGTTAATACTGTTCGAAATATTTTTATTTTTAACTTTGAGTAATGCTTATAAAATAAAACTATAAAAGTTACAAAAGTAGCTAATTTATGATTTAAAATATTTTATGGCAACAAATAACCCTTTTTATTACTAAAAAAACACAATTTCCTCGAAAACCGTAAAATTTAAATCGTTGCCCTACCCAAGTGTACTGGGGTATATTTTTAAATTTTTTTATTTTTAATCTCTTAGATGTTTTAAACAAGTTTAAGCAATAAAAATCTAAATTTTTTCGATTTTGTTGAAGAAATTTTTTTTTAAATTTGAAATTGGAGATTTAAAAAACACCGTAAAATTTTTTTTTCCTTTTTGACATCACCACAGGTTAACGCCATCCAAAACTAAAAACTTCTTTTATGTCTCACAATTTTGAGTGTATTAAATAAAAGAATTATGTTTCAGTAATCAATTTTAAAACCGTTTATAATTTGAGCTCGAATTTCTTACTGAAGTGGTATTTGGCACGTTAGTGGTCTGGGGCATTATTTATTACTGGGGTAGTTCTTAACCGATTTTGGATTTTTATACCTTTTTAAATACATAATTTTATCTCAATCTCGATTAATTTATCATCTAGAGTAAAAACTATTGCAATATTGCAAAAAAAACAGCAAAAACTAAAAAAAATATGCCTTTCTCATATAAACGCATGTTTCGATCTTTAAGGCCCTATCGGGTAGGGAAGGCGTGGTCGTAGGGGCGTAAAATTTCACATGAGTTATTTTCAAGACAAATACAAAAACATTTCTCAACATTTCTAACATTTAACTTTAAGAGACACTCTAATGTATACTAAATATTTATCAGAATCATTTAGAACAATATGACATCGATTTGTAGTTGTATATTTCAAATATTTTCGCAAAACTGCATATTCTTCCGTAGTTTGACAAGGGAACTTAGGGTTATAACTTAGGGTTATAACTTTTTTGTTGAAAAAAAAAAAAATTACATTGCACCACCTTATCGCCAATATTGAACTGATAATAAATATCGTCGATGGGGAACAAAAACCTTCCGCACCGAAAACAATTTCTAAAAGCTCTTTTTACTATATTTATTCATATTATATAGTATATTTAATACAATATGTATAGTGCAATAGTAATAAAATATTTTTTAATTGATGTATTATAAATACATAATCAAAAACTATGTAGTTTTAAGTAAAATATTAAATTTAAAAAAAAAAAAAATTTCAAAAAACCTCATTGCGTTTGGTGCGAGAACTTTTTTAACGACAGCGAAAAAGTAAGATCATGATGCTCTTTAATATTTTTTCAAGGTCTACACGGCTAATTTTTGATATTTGCAAAAAGTTGTAACCCTGATAGGCTAAACTGCACTTTATGGGGCGTTCTAGAAAAAAAGTATTTGGTAACCTCCAGAATTGAAAAAGAATTATTTTTCTATTTTCGGTTTTGACCCAAAAACCGGTACGCGTAGTAACATACAAGTGTGGGTACTCTAATGGAAGAAAATTTCATCAGGATTTCAAAAATTATATTACTTTTATGATCTATGATACCCTCTACACCCGTTTACAGGCAGCGCTAACAAATCCATCAAAATTATAACAAAATAATTTTTTTTTGAAAAAATCGAAAAATAGAAAAACTTTACTAAACTGTCTATCATATAGGAGAAAACCCCAAAGCCCAACCGAAGGCCGGTCACGCAGAATAACTTTCCTCAGCGAAGCCGGGCCATGAACGGACTGGAGGAGAAACCCTTTAAGCCAACAAAACTTGTACTATCACCTCCACGCGGTTATCCCTGGGTAATGCCAACAATTGCAACTAAAAAGTCATATTTTCACGTAAAATTCATTATTTGAACAGTAAATGTTACAAAAAATATACTTAAACTTGCTCTAGAGGGCGCTAAGTATCATGTATCAATAAAATGATATAATTTTTGAAATCTTGATGAAATTTCCTTTCATTGGACTTCCTACGCACACCGGTTTTTTAAGGCCCCTGTGGCTATGATTTTTCCAATTTTAAAAGAAAAATATTTTTAAATAATTTAATAATTTAATTTATTAACCATTATAAATAATTTTATAAACTCAAAAAGCGTCTTATTATAGTCGTTCAATTCAGAAAAAATCGTTCCTTTTTTTTACTTCTTTTTTTTTAAACTCTATTTACATAATAAAAACCATTTGCATAAATGTTACTAAATATTTTCTAAATAGAACGCTATAAAACGTTTCTAAGTAAAAAGCAAATATCGCATTACAATTACCTCTACTGGTTAGTTAAAAATTTTGTATTTTATCAAGCCAAAATAACAAAAATTTTTACTAAAATATCAATTTGAACTAAAAAATAGGTAAAAACTTGCAAAGTTGGATTACAAACGGCTTTAAAAAATTTTCTATTAACTTTTTTCCATGAGTGTAAAGAATAGCAAATTTTTTGGTTTTCACGTAAAAAAGAAGTTATAATCCGTAAAAAAATATATTTTTTTAATTTAACGACTTGAAAGTTTTCACAGAATTTATTTTACTCAAATTTTATATGAAAAGTTGCGCTTGTCACGATTTTGTCTATCTAATAAAATTAAAATTTCGTTCACTTTCAATATTTTAAATACGATTTGAGGCCTGTAAAGTTCAAGCGAAAAAATTTAAATGTAAAAACAACTTGCAATTCTAAAAAACTAAGTTTTTATACCACAATTGACATACTTGGGTGTGATTGCTAAACGGTCATGACTTGCTATTGTTACGTTTGTAATGTAAGAAGAGCGCAGGTTTGATTCTTTCAGCCGCAGGTTGTTGAAAAATTTATCAAATAGAAACAATCTGACAATTAAAAAATACACAAATAATAATACAATTTAAGAATGGAAAATCACTGATGTTTATAATTTTTAGAGATAAAACGTATATTCTTCTTCTAAACCTTAACATTTCTAAAAACCGAAACCGGTAAAACGATTAACCGACTGAAAAAAAAAAATCCCAAAACCCGGTTTTTCGTTTAATCGGTTACCGGTTTTGGATGTTGTGTATTATTCAAGTTGATCTCAAAATAAGAGTAGCTAGCAATACACAATTAGAGCATTCAAAGGTGGGACAAAATATCCGATTATTAAAACAGAACTTAATTATCTTACTAAACTTCTCAGTTCCAAAATAAAAGAAATCAAAAATTCGTCATTCAATAAATATATTGAAAAGCTTTCACCTAATAAATCAAACGAGTATTCCTTATGGAAATCGACCAAACATCTAAACAGACCTATAACTCATAACGCTCCAATCAAACAGCAATCAGGAGCTTGGGCAAGAACAGATACCGAAAAAGCTGAAGCTTTCGCACAACACCTCTGCAATACATTTCAACCTTATGAAGGTCCGACAGGATCATTTATTACACCAAATCAGGAAGATGATGAAATACAATTATTTGACACATCGGATATAGAGCATGAAATAAAAACTGGCCTAAAGTCGGGGAAGAGTCCAGGATTCGACCTAATTACTTACGAAATTCTTAAACAACTTCCTTATGAAGCAATTGTAAAACTCAAAAATATAATAAATGCTTGTATAAAATTAAAATATATACCAATATACTGGAAAGTATCTGAGGTAATTATGATTCAAAAGCCGGGAAAAAATGCAAATGAAGTCTCGTCATATCGACCTATATCACTCTTACCAACTTTGTCAAAAATCTTTGAGAGACTCTTCAACAAAAGGCTTAAAGAAATTATAATTGCAAAACAATTAATTCCGAACCATCAATTCGGTTTTAGAGAAAAACACTCGACAATAGATCAGGTTCATCGTATAGCTTATTCAATCGAAGAAGCTCTTGAAACAAAAAAAGTCTGCTCTGCAGTCTTCTTAGATGTAGCGCAAGCATTTGATAAGGTGTGGCATGAAGGCTTAATTTACAAGCTGGAACAATCTCTTCCGAAACAATATTCAGATATTCTTATATCATATATAAATAATAGATTTTTTAGAATAAAATGCGGGAACTCATACTCTTCACTTAATCCAATAAAGGCTGGAGTACCACAAGGTAGTATACTCGGACCTACTCTATATCTTATTTACACAAGAGATATACCAAAACCATATAATGGAACAATCGCAACTTTTGCAGATGATACTTGCATCTTGTCAATTGGTAAAAATGTAGAAGAATCAACACAAAAGTTACAACAATCAGTAAATATGCTGCTGACATTGACCAAAAAATGGCGAATAAAATTAAATGAAAAAAAATCCACTCATGTAAACTTCACCAATAAGGATATACATTACTTGCCAATAACAGTATCTGGAAATATAATCCCTCACGCTAATTATGCCAAATACCTAGGAATGACTCTAGACGCCAAAATAAAGTGGAAAGAGCACATCAAAATTAAAACTACAGAACTGAACCTTAAATTTCACCAGTTACAATGGCTCATTGGAAGGAGTTCACATTTATCAATTAAAAATAAACTTCTTGTTTACAATCAAATCATTAAACCTGTGTGGTGCTACGGAGTGCAACTCTGGGGATGTGCAGCAAAAACTCACATCGAAAATATTCAACGATTTCAAAATAAAGTACTAAAGAGTATAGTTAATGCCCCTTTGTACATACGAAATTCTGATCTACACAGGGACTTAGGCGTAAGTTCTGTGTATCAGACTATTCAAAAATATGCTTCATCACATTCGAAACGATTACAAGATCATATAAATACACAAGCTGCTACTCTAAGCAACAATTCACTTTATACTCGTAGGCTCAAACGCCATAAACCACAAGATTTAGTGGACTTTACTTGAACTGTATATAGCTTTAGAATAATATTACTTGTTAGTTTTTTATAATACTAGTTGTAATTACATGAAACGTAAATCATTTATAACATTTCAATAAAAAAAATTTGGGGTAAATTTGGTGTATTTAGTAATAAATAATTAAGATTCCAAAATATCCATGGGATTAATTTCGAGCTAATTAAATATATATTTGGGTTATTGAGAAAATTTTAAACCCTTTGAAACTGATATTATTTTTCAATAACTTTCGTAATTTTTTTATTTTAGACACTAACTTGTAGGAGTGCAAAGCTTTAGGGCAATATGTCTTTATTTCTAATTGCTATCGTTACGCAAAGTTGAATATTTCAAAAAAATCTTTTGAAACAAACTCACCTTTTTTTGCTCTTTTTATTTTTTTGTTTGCGGCTTTCAACTTCCATTTAGTGTTACACGATCTACTAACACTTGAGAGATAAATTCAACTCGTATTTAAAACATATATACAAAATTTAAACCAATTTTTTTTTAGTTTTAAAATATTTTGTGTTTTTTAAACAGGGCCTTGACACCCCTTCATGTAATAAAAGTTTAAAAACAATAAAAACAATGTTACGTTGATGTTGTAATTAGGTACATTTTGAAGTATGTTTCGTTGATGTGCCCTTAACAGATAAAGAGTACGACCGTTACAAAAGTTGAAAACCATGAGCGAGAACTTTGTTAAAAAAGCAGTTTTTCGCATGTCTCATTCGTTGTTTGGTTTTGAATAGGCTAGTTTGCTAAGTGAACTGTGTTTTCGTTATTTTACTAAATAAAATTTGAGAAGCATAAAAAATTCAAATTCTAAAATTATAGATACTTTTTGAAAATGTTGCAAAAATGGTATAATTGTTTTTGTGATTTTAACGCATATAATTGATCGCCATTACATTCTTTTTTGCTAAAAAATTTACGCTTTTATCTAAACACGTTTTGATTCGGCACATCAACACTGTTGCGCGAAATTCGTCGAAATAAACATTATATGTTCGATACATAAATTTTAAGAAATAAATATTTTATGGACGAAATGAAGTTTAGTAAGTATTAAAAATCGCCGTTTTAAAAAACTGCATGTAGTTGGAATTAACTTGTAGAAAATACATTTTCTCTTCAACAGATAACGTTAAATTCATAGATTATCTCCAAAACAATATCATTTTTATATATCGAGTAAGCCGCAATTTTAAGTCAAAAATTTAATTTTTTGAAATTTGAAAAAAATTTTAAGAAAAACATTTTGAGACAAACTTAATTTTTCAATTTTCTAGATAAAAAATATAGTTTTTAAGAAATAATTTTTCGAATAATTTTTCATGTGGCCATAATGTAAATAAAGTTCTATGGATCTTTTATATCCTTAGGCCACTAAGAATTAAAAATCTTTGGAATAAAATAAAAGACAATAAAAGTCTTATAAAATTTAAGTGATATTTTTTCAAAAAAATATGGAAGGTGTCATTCTATAAATTTCCTAGAGTAGTGGACAAAAGTGTAACAATTTTGCATAGACACACAGAACAGATTCTTTGTGACAACCGAATTCGTTGCCAACGTAGTTAAGTAGTCCCATGTACTATCACATTATGCGGTTGTAGCTACTGACATTTATAGTTAACCCTGATATGTGCAATGTAAAAAATTTGCTAATTTAACATTCACGAATTTAACATTCACGAGATCCAACTGAATTATTTTTGAAACTACAATCGAGTTAAATACAACACCGTTTCCATTAGTATTCATAATTTATATTAATTAAAATTAGTAGATAATATAAACAAAAAAATAATAAAGGGTGATTTTTAAGAGCTTTCGGATTTGATTTAAAAAAATCACTTAAAATTTAGAGAAATTTATGAAATCTTTTTTTGAGTAGATATAACGATCTATATAATTCAATGTTTAAAGATGATTTAATGTAAATGTTTACCGAGTCTATGTCTCAAATGGTTCATACGCTGGGTCCAATTTTGGCATACTCTCTCCAACTTATCGGCCGGTATCTCACGAATAAATTCTTCAATATTGGATTCCAGTGCGTCAACCATTGCGGGCTTGTCCCTATAGACATGAGCCAGAACATAGCCCCACAAAAAATAGTCTAGAGGCTTCAAATGCATTGGTAGTTCTTGCAATGATTCTGACTGCTCTTCACACCAAATACGGCAATTTTGCTTGTTCACGTATCCATTCAAATAGAAATGAGCTTCGTCGCTGAACACAATTTTGCGATAAAAAGTGCATCCACATCGAACTATGCCAGCGTCCATTCACCAAAAGTTAGACGTTGTGGTAGGTCGTGTGGCTTCAATTCCTGCACCAGCTGTATTTTAAAAGGTTTCACAGCCAAATCCTTCTCAAATTTTTTCTACGTAGTGGAGTAACAGAGGCCCAATTGCTGCAAACGGCGCCGAATCTGGCGGATACAGCTGCGATATTTTCCTCTGTCCAATAATGTAAATTTGGTACGAAATTTAGTCACAAGATTCCGAATAGCCAGCTGAGAAGGTCGCCGCCCAAACTGACCATAAACTGGAAGATGTGCACGATGAACTTTCGTCTAAACTGACCATAAATTGGAAGAAGTGCACGATGCACTTTCTTAACCGAGCATGAATTTTGATAATAAAATTCAATAATCTGCAAACGTTGTTCGTTTGTAAGTCGATTTATGGTTAAATTATAGACCAAACTGAACATGTTTAACCGTAACATGTTACACGAAAACAGCTGAGCTTCCAAAACCAGTGTTTCCAAAAAGAAAGTTGCTAAAAAATAACCCTTTACTAAAATAAGAAAAATAGAATACAAAAAAAAATTTATAAATGGAAAATTACTCAAAAACCGAGATTCTGCTAATTTTTTCATAGAATTTGGTGGCATTTATCTAAGAGAAAGTGCTCATAAGCTGAAGTTTTTCTATAGAAAAACATTGGCTGAAGATAGTAGCTTTTCTTTGTAGAAAGAAGTTTTCAGAATGTAAGGGGTTTATCGTTTCTTTGCACGATAACGATCCAAAGCACACTGCCATGGTTGTGCGAGAATGGCAGCTCTACAAAGTTTAGGAAGTGGTGGCTGATCCTCCCCATAGAACATCTATGGGGTATTTTAGAAAAAAAAAAAAATTCGCCAGCATAAAATAACTAATAAGCAAATGGTGAAAGATGTCATCGTTCAAGAATGTCGGAATATTGGTGAAGAATCTACAGAAAAACTGGCTTTATCGATGCAAAATCGCTTAAGAGAAGTAATTGCTGCTAAAGGATACCACACTAAATATTAAGGACATCATACATCATCATAATATACATTTCATAAATACATATGAAAATTTTTTGAGTTAATATTTTGAACTATTTTTAAGTTTTTTGTTAAAAATAAAAGTGAAACTTTTTTTATTTTACTATTAATTGACAATTATTATAATTACTTGGTGGACTTTAAAAAAAAAGTTACTTCATTCGAATCTGGTAATTATTTTTCGAACTATATTCAAAAGTATTTTTAGTTGTATGGGGTACGGACAATTGTTTGAGACAGTGTATGCGATTGATTTATAGACTATTGCCTCTTTTTCAATTCAAAAATGACGAAATATTGGAGATATATAAAATAATAAAGGATATTTTTAATAAACCCAGCAAAATAAAGTGGAAGTAGTGCTTTAAGAATCTCTTTAACTTGACTTCCAAAGCATTAGCATACGCACATTTTTCACTTTAATAGAAGTTATTGTTAACAACTACCAAAAATGGTAAATTAAAGTTATTTTCAACAGCATTTGCATCACCATATAAATTAATTGGTATCTAAATTAATAACATCATAAGAAGTACTTTTTTATAAGTTCATATATATTTTTAATTCTATTGTTTCGGATCGCAAAAAATTAGCAAAACCAAAAAATATCGAAGCCAAATTTTGAAAGCTAGTTTATTAATAATAATAACACTATGCAACAAAAAAAGACTTTTTGAAAAACACAAGATCTTGGCTATATAGGTTCGATTCTACTACTAAAAGGTAGTAAAACCCTATACTCGGTTTGTCCAGATTGGTGACCAATTCCTTTTTATGGGCCTCTAAAGTTTCTGAAAAGCAGTGGGACCCTCAAAATATGGTATCATTAGTTTTTGCCCTAAATCTTAATAAGACTTGGTGCTACGGCTTAACTATATTTGGCAATAATGTGGCTAACAGTCCACTGAACAAATTCTTTCAACATTTTATGCCAAAAAAATATTTTTTTCCAGGAGTTTTTTTGAAAAAACATAGGAAAAAAATATGTTTTTTTCACTTTTTCCAGTATTACTTACAGAGACTGTTAAATTTTTCCTAACAATATTTGGCAAAAGTGTAGCCAAGGTAACGCCGAACAACTCTTCTGAACATACCAATACAATCTGAACGTGTTTAGGCACTCTAAACAGCTCATAAAGACCACTCTGCACCTTAAAAATTGTCTTTTTTGACTAAAAAAAATCCACAAAAAGCCCCCGCAGTTGCCTCTAGATGGATAAAATGTAAGACCGACCCCCATTAAACTTTTATTTGGATTTCTGTTTTTTACAAGAAAAATATTTTTTTTTGTGCGAACTTATGGTTTTTGTTTTTTAATTTATATTTTATTATTTAAAGTTTTTTTTTTTTGTACGTGTATATTAGGGCTATACGTTTTTGATTTTTTTGCAAATATCAAAATTGGCATAGCACAGTCGCATAGGCCATGAAAAACTATGAAGACAAATGTTTTTACTTTTTGGCGAATGTCAAAAAAGTACACGCACCAATCGCGATAAAATTTGGAATTATTAATTTTGAAAACTGCAATCAAAAAAATTACAAAATATTGCTATTTAATGTATGCTTTCACTAAAGACGAACCCCAAACTAAAATTTAGGGGGCGGTAAGGTGTCCACTACCTCAATACAAATATTTTTGTAAAATTTAAGTATAAATATATTTATTTATTTGTTTTTCTTTAACTTTTTGCACACGTGTTATTCCGATTATTGAAGTTTTTGAATGAATGTTCGAGATAAAACTGTAATTTAAAAAATGATCTAGGTAAAAAATATCGCCCTTCTAAAAAAATTATACCTGATCCAAAACTTTAATTGATAGATGTTGCATAGTTAAGGAAAACGCAAATTGTAATGCTATTGTTCGCGATCGCAGGAACGATAAAACTTAAAAATATTGAAATCAGCAGCACAAGAAATGTAACAATAACAATTAAAGTAAAAAACAACTTTAACTCGGCTGTGTCGAATCCTTATACCCCAAATATGTAAAAAATTTTAAAAAAATTGCAGGGAGTTTTCGGAGGTGTGGGGGGTTGTTGGTAGTCGGTGAGTTATGTTGGGGGCACCTTCCCCACGCGATAAATGTTTACAAAATCATTTATTATGCTTTTTCCACTTAAGTAATACAATTTAATTATTATTTGAATTCATTCTTATATCCACGCCCATAAAAAGAGGCGGGCCAAATAGCATTTTAAAATCCTCTGGGCCTACATGCAGGACTTTGAACTAACTCTGACATAAAAAAATGTTTCATTTGTTTAACAAAAATACAAAAAAACGTGTAAAAAAAATTGCAATAAAAGTATAGTCTAGCCAAAAACACACATTTTAATGTACACGTTGGTCTTTATGAGCTATTTAGAGTGCCTAAACATGTTCAGATTGTGTTGGTATGTTCAGAAGAGTTGTTCGGCGTTACCTTGGCTACACTTTTGCCAAATATTGTTAAGAAAAATTTAACAGTCCCTGTAAGTAATACTGGAAAAAGTGAAAAAAACATATTTTTTTCCTATGTTTTTTCAAAAAAACTCCAGGAAAAAAATATTTTTTTGGCATAAAATGTTGAAAGAATTTGTTCAGTGGACTGTTAGCCACGTTATTGCCAAATATAGTTAAGCCGTAGCACCAAGTCTTATTAAGATTTAGGGCAAAAACTAATTATACCATATTTTGAGGGTCCCACTGCTTTTCAGAAACTTTAGAGGCCCATAAAAAGGAATTGGTCACCAATCTGGACAAACCGAGTATAGGGTTTTACTACCTTTTAGTAGTACAATCGAACCTATATAGTCAAGTTCTTGTGTTTTTTTCACTGGTGCACAGTGTAATTAATTAGTAAATTAATTAATTAAAACCTTTTACTTAATTTAAATATATCACTTTAATTTACCTATAGAGTTTTTAATGTTACCGAAAAATACGGGAAACATTAAAAGATCTTACGTTCCAAGGCACAATCGTTTTATTGCAGGCCACTTTTTCCGATCTGTAGTTAAACTACTTCTCCAATATTTTTTTTTCTCATTGTCATTATCTTATTAAAGACACTTCTCGTCAAATTAATTATTAAAAAAATATTTTAAAATTTGCAATGAATTCAAAAATGTTAAATGAGCATTTTTATTATTTCTTAATATTTTTTTTAACCTCATCAAAACTTAAAAATATTTTAAAAATAATTTATATCTCAGTGATACGAAATCAAATAATAAAAATATTTTAAAAATCATTATTTTATCTTTTTTATTATATATTTTTGTAGCATATTTTTCTTGTTTTCATAAAAATATATCAATATTTTCAACTTAAGTTCGTTTTAAGTTTGTTGTACTGCATAAGTAACTTTAGTGCAAATGGTAGCGCGCACAGTGGTCAATTTCGCGAGATAGCGGTCAAAACTCTATAACTTTTGACCGGATTGGTATTTTTTTACGCAATTTGTTTTGTTCGATAGGAGGGACTTTAAGCTTCAATTTGCGTGTTCAAACGTAAAAATCGACTGATAGGAACGTAAGTAATGTGGAGTTAAAAATGCATTTTAATTTTTTGTTGAGTTTCCATGTAAAAGTTGAATATTTTGACATTTTAAATAGGTATTTTTTTTATAATTTCTTATTTTCACAAGTTTGTTATAATTTTTATTAAAAATAAAAATTATGTTTTTTTCCACCTTTAATTGTGCAATGAAAATGAAAATTATTCAAGTTCGAGGCCATATACTCTATATTTCTTCATTAGGATATTGTCCTAACAAATAATCTATAGAGTTTTTTGTTTTCAAATTTATTATTTGACCCTTTCAGGAATGTGTTGATAGATCTATTTCGGGAATTTTCTAGGTTCCCATCATCAGAACACGTTTTGAAAGCGGTAACAATCCCATGCCAAACCTCAAGCATTCATATGAACTAGTTTACTCACTACATGAGAACTAATATACATATGAGTTTGAAATTAAAGATTATAACCATTGATCAAAAAATAAATTGAAAACTTGTTTGATGTGCAAGATCCACCTCTGGTGGATATTCAATACACGTTTTTTTTTTGTTTCTCTCTCATTTTTTATATTTTGTTAAGTTAGTTAACAAAACAGGGAAAGTAAACTAGGCGGTACTCTGCCTTTTTCACAAGTTTGTTATAATTTTTATTAAAAATAAAAATTATGTTTTTTTCCACCTTTAATTGTGCAATGAAAATGAAAATTTTTCAAGTTCGAGGCCATATACTCTATATTTCTTCATTAGGATATTGTCCTAACAAATAATCTATAGAGTTTTTTGTTTTCAAATTTATTATTTGACCCTTTCAGGAATGTGTTGATAGATCTATTTCGGGAATTTTCTAGGTTCCCATCATCAGAACACGTTTTGAAAGCGGTAACAATCCCATGCCAAACCTCAAGCATTCATATGAACTAGTTTACTCACTACATGAGAACTAATATACATATGAGTTTGAAATTAAAGATTATAACCATTGATCAAAAAATAAATTGAAAACTTGTTTGATGTGCAAGATCCACCTCTGGTGGATATTCAATACACGTTTTTTTTTGTTTCTCTCTCATTTTTTATATTTTGTTAAGTTTTCATTTTCATTTTCATTTCTTATTTTCTTCAATCGTATTTTACAACCAATACTTATTTATTATTCCTAAACTTAATTTTGGTCAGAAAATTTGGCCCCTGACATTTATTTAGTCTCAATATTCACAGGGGCCAACGGTTGGTTTTTTTGGAAGAAAGCTAATTCTTGTGAGGATTAAACTGAAAAATAACACTGAAATTCCCAACAATTTCAATACCATTTGGATATATTATATACAGAACACAACATCGATAAAATTTTAAGTAAACTTTTACTATTGATTTAAAGTGCACATATATTTTATTTAAATGTATTAATAAAAATTTATACTAAAATTAGAAACAAATTATAATCTTTAAACTAGTATTAATTAAACAATATTAGTAAAAATTTCTTCCAAATAGCTTTGATTTTCATTTTGCAGTAGTTGTTTAGCTTCTTCATCTAACTCTAATGAGGTTGATTTCCATTTTTGTATGCTTCATTAAATATATTAAATATATGCTTCATTAAAACTATCGTCTTGTGTTGGTGGTTGGCTCAATTGACTTGATGTTTTTTGGCATATGGTGCAGCTTGACAAATACTTTGTTTCGGTTAAATCTTGTGCAACTTTTCCATCGATCATTGTAAGTGACATTTTAAAGTTAATTTCGATGCATTGGTCACTAAATTCAAATATCACTGGTTGGAGTTCTTTAATTTCATCTCTTATTTTGCCAACTTCTTCAGTTATGACATCTTTAGTTTCTTTTTTGTAAGCAAACTTTATTGGTGTACAAAATTTTGTTGACCAGGGAATTTCATTCTTCCATACATCTATCTCTGCAGCTCTATTTCTTGTTTCTGGAACATTGATTGTACCGTTTTCTTAAAGTATTTAAAAAGTTTTTTATTTTTAAGTTATGAATTTTAATTTCTTGTTTGTCGCATATTTTGAAGAATGGATTATTCATTATATGTAAAATAATGTCGTTTTCATCTTTCCGTTCAAAATATATATCAGATAGAACACTATAACTGAATTTAGCCATTGTTTAAACAATAATGAAGAAAAAAAATGAATGCATGAATTAATATACTATTGCTCGAAGTTTCAACATGATCTTTTTTACCTCTTTGAAACATAATATAACAGGTACTTGGTTTTACCAGTTATTTCCATTGGGTTTAAATTTATTTGCAATTTTCAGGTATTTAAGTTGTGTAATATTAGATGGCAATAAAATCTTTTTTACCTTTTCCAAATGAATTGCTAGATACCACATAATTTGAGAGTTAACAGGTACTGGTAATAATATAACAGGTACTTGGTTTTACCAGTTATTTCCATTGGTTTTAAATTTATTTGCAATTTTCAGGTATTTAAGTTATGTAATATTAGATGGCAATAAAATCATTTTTTACCTTTTCCAAATGAATTGCCAGATACCACATAATTTGAGAGTTCTATTGTCATTTTTGTCAAAATTTTGATACACCCTTCTATGTGGACTAGGTCCAAATATGGGCCAACTTCTCCTAATTTCAACAGAATTATTTTTTGGGTCAATGAGAACTCTTGTACAAAATTTCATCAAAATATATGCATAATAGCCACTTTCACATACAAATAACTTCTCAAAAAATATGACGTGCATTTGTACCGAATATCTTACCTTGGGTCAGAAAAATTGCTGTAGCTCAAAAAGTGCAGTCCCGATGCATGGACATGTATATATAGGAATGTAGGGGAGAGTTAGGACTAGAAAATAGTAAATTTGTGTTTTGACTCAGCTTGACTCACAGGAGTTGTGCTCTATGAAGTAGGAAATTTCCGAGAAATTTGACCTTTTTTAAAAAAAATATTTAAATTGTTCTGAAAACAGTAGAGCTTCAATTTTTTTACCAGTAATAGGAAATAAGTTAAGTTACAACACAAAATTTATTTCGTCCAAAAAAGTTATGCTCATTTAAACTTTAAAAATTAACTAAAAATATCATAAATTTACTAAATTCTGAAAAAGCCCATTTTGGACCACCCTGTTCTCAGTGAAATAGTTGAAATAGAGTTCTAATTTTTGGCTCCCGAGGTTTACTACTGTCTACTTTCATATGAGTCTAATAACTTTAAAATCGGAGAACAAAAACCAAAAGGAGTTTTGGCCGCTATCTCAAAATATTGACCACAGTGGCGCGGTCTACTTTAATACAGCAGATCGTAACTCAGATTCGTGTGTTCAATACTCGCTGGCACCAAAAGATTTTTTTTTTTTAATATTTAAAGATACATCCCTAAAGTATGCTGCACATTTTTATTAAATAAAAATGTTAATATATATTTGAAAAAGACCTTCCATGAACTATTGAAAAATAGCATTCATGCACTGTTTAAAATGCTATTAAAGAAGTTATATATTCACTCCATCCGTCCAATGACACGACAATGTTAAAATCATTAATGATTCACCTAAATTTGCACCACATCCGACTCAGTAGATGTGGTGTTTTTATTACTTCTTCCTCAGCTCTTATTTTGCTGGGAAGTTATTCATTTCAAAGGTCGAAAAACTTTTCATAATTTATATATTCAAATTTCGTTAAATTTTTTTTTATAAAATAAGCCATTTTTATAAAATGTCAATGAAAAAGTCGCTCCAAACACAAACTCGAATTATTATTTTTTATATTTGTTCTCTTTAATAAAAACTGTTAAATTATAAAAATAGACATCTCCAAATTAGTCATTTTAAAAAATCTTTAAACTTAATAAAAAACAAAGACGTTTCTGCATTTTTATCAAATTCGTGGGTCATTTTTGATATCAGGCTTAAATGGGTTAATGATATGAGAAGAAGTTAAAATTCTATATCTCAATAATTTTAAGATTTTGATGAATAAATGAAAATAGAAGTGACTTTTTCAAAATTTTAAAATTTTTGGTAATTTTTAATAATAATACACTCTTTTACCGAAATGTGCCATTTTAAGCCAACTTACGGCACGGAATAACGTTTTCCAAAACAAAAATCGATTTCTCCATTTGAAACCATTTGTAATAAAACTGGGAGGGTGTAATGACAAATCTACTTTAAAAGGATACCCTAGTATACTTTTTTAAATTTTAGTTATTTAATATTTAAATATTTATTATTGGATTGGCTAATATTAATAACAACATATTTTTCCAAAACCATTTCCTTATACAATTACACAATAAGTTTAATAAACAACAAAAAAAAAAAATGTCCAGGAAATTGGGATAATTTAATTTAATTTCGTAATAAAAAAAAACTTATTTATTGGCATGTCTAATGTTACACTTGAATTAATCTGTTAAAAACATTTACAAACACGTCTTTAGCGTTAAATAACTCTATTTACAAAAATAAAAATAACACTTACTACCCAAAATTCTCGAATATATTCCGACAATATTAAGATGTAAAGGAAAAAGGAAACCAAACGCCCACACACACACATCCATTGAAATCACATAAAAGAGAAGAAAAACAAATCAAAATCTTCGTCAAATCAAATACATGGCAGAATGTATTAAAAAAAAAAAAAGCAAATGAAATGAAATAAAATAAAAACGACAGTTTTCTTTTATAAATTTGAATTGTGAATTATTGTCAATGTTGTTTTAGATTTATACATAAAAATGTTGTTGGTTGGTGTCGCTTGTTTGAATGTATGAATGCTGTTAATGTATGGATTTGGGTACATTTCGTATATTTTATTGTACGTTAAGCTCAAAAGTATACATTAAGCTTTAAGGATTTTTATAGCTTAACAATAAATCAACAACCATACATACATAGACATAGATTTTACAAAAAAGTATGCAGAGAACTTTTGGATATATATTTTTTGTGCTGTCTACATATGAGGTATTTCATATAAACTGTAACAAAAACAAATCAATAAAAATTCTGATAGATTAGAACAGGAGTGCCCAAAAGTTCCTTATGGAAGAGCAAACACCAATACATTTAAAGAAAAACTAATTTTTATTCAATATTTTTTGTTGTAAAAACCAATACATACAAAGAAAAAAGAAAAAAATATTTCAATGTTTACCAGCAAAGCATACGAAAGTGTTGTTGCTTTGCGCTTGCGTGTATACAGTGAAGAACGACAAAAAAACTAATAAGACAAAGTTGTTTGTGTATTTCGTATTGCTAGTGCTGAGCGCTCTATATCTGTATTAAAACACACAACCTATAGCTAAGTGTTTTTACAAAAACAAATGAGCACCAAGCGCATAGGCCTTGGGCACCCCTGGATTAGAATATCGAAATAGCATATTTTTGAAAATAGTTTATTTAAAGTTCTTTTAAAATTTAAAAATGTCGATAGCTATTTCTATAATAAAATAGTTATACTTAAAAAAAAGGATTAAGGAAAAAATTCACGTTTGCGTGTGAAACGAGCGACTCCTTTTCAGGACATTTTATAAAAATGTTTTAACAGAGTTTGCATAATTTTCCGAAAAAATCAAATACATTTTATTACTTATTACTACGATTATCTTTACTACACAGGAGGACAATATATTACCTTTTAGAAGTTAATAAAGATCGATCACATTAATTATATATATTTGGGACTTGCAATTGTCAATGCTCTACTTAATATTTTGATCAATGGAACAGATTTCGATAAAAATGTCTTGAAATTTTGGTTTTTTACATTTAAAACTTTTGATGGAATTAAAAATCAGGACTTGTGTTCATATTTATGTCTCATATCTATCTAATGCACTCAACTTTACATTTAAACTACAGCTTCACGTTTTATGTTTTTTTTACCTTTGTTTTAAATTTTTAGCGAATAAGAACGCTTAATGAACAATTGCCCTGATTAATTGTTAGTTTTTTAAAAAGATGCAATTAATGGATTATATTTTGTAAAAAAACAAAAAAAAAAAAAAATCTATATGCATATAGCGGCTTATACTATATATTCACGATTTGTCAAAAATTTTATATGGCAGCACACAGTGGGATATATCACAAAATTTTTGGAAATAATTCGGACATTTTTTACTTAGTGGTCCGATTTCAGTGATATTTGTAACATGCATAAGTGTCATACTATCAAGCTTCAGTTTTGATTTTGAACTTTCAAAACATCCCACCCCGGGGGCGGCAATATGACCACCCAAAATAGGAAACTTTTTGCATATACAATTTTGAGTGTCGCAATTTTTTTAATGCTATTCTGATTTTAAAAATATTTTGAGTATATGTAATCAAGGATTAATTTAGTTAAATAACCAAAAACAAATTGGCCCAGATTTAGTCGTGCTATTCACTCCCTACACTCATAGAAATAAACCTGTAAAATAGCAGAAAAAGCTACTAAAAATTAGTTAAAAATGACATTGCAGGAAAAACTTCTACATTTAGCAAATTTTTTTGCTAAATATTAATAAAATAAGAACAGCAAAAATAAATCTGTTAGCTTTACAAAATTTTTGTGTTATATTCGATGTAAATTTTCGTTAATTGAAAATAGCATTTTACTCTGTAAACAAAACTTTTTCTAAATATTTGTAGACTCAAAATAGGAAACAAAAACTGTAATATTAACAAAATCTTTGATATATTTACCTCAAATTTAGTATAATGCAAATAACAGTTTATTTTGCTAAAATCAACAAAAAAATTTCCTGAAAAATTTTAGATTGTTGATTTCATAAGACTTTTATTGACATTAAAGAAAAAACAAAAATAATGCCTTACAAATTTAAAATTTTTTTATTGATTATTTTGTCTACTAATATTTAGTAAATGTTTTTGCTGCTTTTAGCAGATTATTTTGTTACTTTTAATAAACTAAAATTTAGCTTACATCTTACTGGCCTTTTGAATGATGTCCCAACCCCTAATTTTGCGATATTTTAAAACTTCATGGTAAATAAAGTTTACAAAATAAAAAATCATTTTGAAAATATGCGTTTACTGCCAATATACTATCAATATCGGTGAACATTGAAAAATTAGTCGTTGATATAAAATGGAAATGCTTCATACATACTTAGATTTGCATTTCTAAGAATTTCATATGCTCGTGTATTTTAACTAAATCAAACGTATACATATTTGTAATGCACGTAGCAAAATTTTTTTATATAAATTTCTTACAAATAAGCAAAAAAGAAAAAACAAATACGCATAAAAACCAGCATAAAAATGTTCCTTCAGAAAATAGAAAAATATAATTTTTTAATTTAATTTCTTGTTTTTCTTTTCTAAGAAAAAATGTAATAATTTTTAATAGTATAATAAAATCAATATTACAAAAAACAAACAACAAAGAAAGAAAAGTGCTCACATATAATATGATTTATATACTTACCGACCATATGTGATTATTAGGGTGGCCCATTTTGACCACTTGGTGGAATTAGCTGCGTACTCTCAAAAATTATGATAAACCGCGTAATTGGCCAAATTTCGACACAATATGACGATGGTGAGAACTTGCGACATCGCATAAGTTGACAAAATGCGTCAAAATTTCCTATGTTTCCAATTGTTAATTAAAAAAAAAAACTATATATAATGCAAGTGTTGCAAAATATAATAAGCCTCAAATTGTCCTAAATTGCATAAGAAGGACTACAAGGACCTCTAGAGTTCAAAAAAGATAATAAAAAAAAGTGGAAAAAATTTGTAATGGTTTATACATAACCGTAAAATGTTATCCTCTTTAAGCAAAGTCCTAGAGAAAGTTAGCAAGGAAAATCCTTGAAAATTTTCTGACGTTAATTAGCTGTTCCCAACGCAACAATTCGGATTCACGTCTGGTCACAACACCTCTCATCCTTTATACAGAATTAAATCTAAAATCGAACATAACTTCAATATTCTGAAGTCCACGGGTATGGTGTTGTTGAACATCAAGTCTGCTTTTGACTCTGTATGGCACGATGGTCTACAAAATGATTAATTTAAATTTTTTCTCCGGAAATCATAAAACTATTACAGAGCTTTTTCATAGGCCGATCATTCAAAGTGTATATAGGGAAGTACCAATCTACACAAATAAATATTCCATCGGGTTGCCCCCAAGGATCTTGCTTATCTCTAATATTGTATAATATATATACGTCTGATTTTCCTACATTGTTTGACTGCACTTCATCTATACTTGCTGACGACACGACGATTTTCTGCCATGAGGTTTATGCTGAAGATATCATCGCAAGCCTACAAAAGAAGAATATTCCAAGAAAAATATTCCAAGAAATGGAAAATCCTTATAAATCTACAAAAAACTCAGGCAATATACTTCACTTGCAGAAAAAATCCTTGCTTTATCCCAACAAAGAGATTAAGAGATTTAAGATTAATAACAACACATCTATAAAATGGGAGTCTGTCTCTTACGTCATAAACAAAATAAATAATGTTACAAGACTTATGTACTCTTTCATTAATAGAAAGTCAACACTAAGTCCAGATAACAAACTTACAATATTCAGACCTATTTTTATTTCCATACTGTATTATGCTGCTCCTGTGTGAAATGTTGTCGCAACCTGTCATGTCAAAAAACTTCAAATAAGTCAAAATAAACTACTCTCAAGATGATATACAATCTTCCTTGGCATTATTCGACTCAACGATTGCACTCCATAAGCGGTATCGAAATGGTCAATGATAGAATTTTGAAGCTCACTCACAATTATATCAGATTTTCTGAATATTTACACATTATTGAATTGTCAGTTAGCACGTAATTTTAAGTTTTATCTTAACATAAAAAAAAAAAATTTTTTTTTCTAATTATTTTTCTAGGTAGAAAGGCTAATTATCGCCTGAACTCTTTAAACTTGTATTAGTACTTTGTAAATATATATCCATGTTATGTAAATAAATAAATTGAATTGAAAATTGTGAATAATACATAAAATGTAATGTAATGTATCTTTCAAATTATATATAACATGATATAGTTGTTTTTTAAATCCCTGCTGTTATAGCGTTATTAATAAATTTATATAAAAATTTATATTATTTCATAATGCATAGTTTTTATAGTACAAGGTGGCGCAAAAGTAATCCTCCTATCAGAAAATGCTATAAATTTTGCGATTGGCCCCTAATGTCAGTTCTGTTTTGACATTTGTGTAGTAAACACATGCGAAATACACGTTAATAAACAATGTTACGCTACACTGCTCAAGAATGCGGAATATTGGTGACTATTTATTTGACCAATAATCGGTCGGTGACTTTTGCACAATTTCCATTCCCATTTCCATCTTAGCGGGTACGTAAATAAGCAAAATTTAAGCTTCTGGTGCACTGAAAATCCGCGTGTAACCCACGAAGAGCCATTACACCCGCTCAAAGTCACTGTATGGTGTGCTGTTTTCGCTGGAGGAGTCATCGGCCCTTTTTTCTTCGAAGACGTCGCGGGCCCAAACGGTTACTGTGAATGGTGAGCCCTACAGAGCAATGATCAACGAGTTCTTTTTGCTGCAACTTGATGAATTGGGATTGGAAAACATGTGGTTCCAACAGGACGGTGCAACGGCACACACTGCACGTGCCACAACCGATATGCTGAAGGATGCATTTCCCGGGCGCTTAATCTCCCGTTTTGGCGATTTGCACTGGCCAGCAAGATCGCCTGATTTGACAGCTCCAGACTTCTTTTTGTGGGGCTTTTTTGAAGTCGCGGGTTTATGTCAACAAGCCTCAGACTCTTGCAGCTCTTAAAGACAATATCCGTCAAGAATGTGAGGACCTATCGCCGGAAGTTTTGGCCAAAGTGATGGAAAACGCCATAAAAAGGGCTCAAATGACAATCAACTGTGGCGGCGGCCATTTACATGACATCATATTCTCAACTTGATGTAAAAAAATTAAAATACCAAATAAAAATAATCCACAAGAAGAATCAGAGTTTTACATTTTTTTTTTAAATTACAGCCAAAAAACATCGGAAGGTTATTTTTGCGCCACCTTGTATATATCGAAAGTATATTAACTTACTTTTAATTTGATATCCAACACTCCTGTACTTATTTCATTTCATTATTGACTTATTGCAAAATCTATAAGAATATAAATATAAATATGTGCGCCCCGGTAGGCTAGTTGGTAGCGTGCTGGCTTATCAGTGCGTGGGTCGTGGGTTCGATTCCCACCAGAGGCACTGGTCTGTTTTCGCTACAACGCGCCGAAGGCCATAGTAGCTAGCGCTCGGTTAGGGTAATAGTATATAATTTGTAATTATATGATTATTAATTAATAAAAAAAAAAATAAATATAAATATTTTATTTACAATAAAATTATTATTAACCATCTATTGGACTAATTAGCATCTTCCTTGAACCATGGCAATGTGACAAGCCACGTGACCTTTCCTGGTAACAGCTCGAACATTTTTCCTCATAGGATATAAGTACATAGAAACTCTGATTTCACATCGCCTTGCTCACATCTTTTCTAGAACTAGTTCGCTTAAGCCCGATTCGATGGAATACATTCCAAAGATAGACTTTCCTCATTACTAGTTCAATTTTATAATACCCCATGAAACAAAATTTTCGAACCGGATCAGACCCGGTCACATGACACATCACTTTTACATTCCATGATTGTAAAAAGGTCTCAATTGATCTCTGTTTTGGAATCCGATTCCGCAATAAATAAAACGTGTTCTTGAATTCACTTTAACTATTTTTACGGGAATTTAATTCTCCAAAATGTTTGGGGCGAAAGTATTTAGTATTTATTTTTTTGTTATTAAACATAAATTGTTTGAAGAAAACACAACTTGGTTCATACAATTTAGAATTATTTTTATTGATTTCAAGCAAATATTTAAAGTTTTAATATTTTTCAACAATAAAAAAGGTGTTTTAGAAAACATCTAAAATATATATATATTTTTTTTTTGAAATTACACATGAATTTCTGGCAGTTATTAAAATAATAACCTTCCTGGTGGTTAACGAATATACTTTTATTTAGTTATTTTTTCTTATATAGCAGTTTTTTCAGTATATTTTTCTATATATCAGTTGCAATTACTTTGCTTTAATTCTATCTTAAAAAAATATTTCTACTAAATCAGAAATTTTTCTTAAATTCACATAAATTTTTGCAATTTGAAGACTTAAATTTTGTATGTGCAAAAATCTAGAGGTTTTGACATCTAAAATATTTTTCTTTGAAAATAATACAATTTTAGGAATTTGAAAAATTTTACATTTTTAATTCCCCATTTATTTTAGAACGTTGTGAACACTTTTATTGTTAATAAACATTTTTATTGTATTACAAAGAAAAGAAAAACATTTTTTTACTTATAGATTTTTGCAATAAGTCTATAATTAAATGTAATAAGTGCAGAAGTGTTGGTTACGAAATAAAAGGAAAGTTAATGTACATTTGATTTATACTATAAAAACAATGCTTTATTTATACATTTCAAAAATTAAATGGCAAAAAATAAAACGAGATTTACAAAAATATTAAAAACGCTATAACTTTATGGATTTAAAAAACAAA
The DNA here is from genome assembly GCA_021234595.1 of Delia radicum. Classification (NCBI taxonomy): domain Eukaryota; kingdom Metazoa; phylum Arthropoda; class Insecta; order Diptera; family Anthomyiidae; genus Delia; species Delia radicum. The sequence goes on along the minus strand of CM037854.1, from coordinate 68,237,707 downwards.
TACATTATGTTGCATATTATTTGCAATATATTTAGAATACATTTCCTTTGATGTATAAACCATTGATATTGTTTGGATTTGTTACTAGCTTTTTTGAACTTTAGAGGTCCTTTTAGTCCTTTTTATGCAAATTTAGAACATTTTGACCTTATTATCTTTTGCAACTCTTGCATTATAGTTTTTTTTTTTGAAACTAAACATTACAAATATTGGGGATTTTGACCAATTTTGGTAACTTATTTGATCGCTCCGCAAGTGCTAATAATCGCCATAGGGTGTTCAAATTTAGCCAATATATGTAAAATGCCACCCTTTTTCATAAATTTTGAGAACAAACAGCAAATTGCATCATTTGGTCACCACCCTAGTGATTATGCTTTTATTTTTCTATAACAATAGCGTAACTTTAGACACAAGAAGAATATTTCTCTAAATTGAACAAATAATTTTTAATAATAGATAAAGGGACGTCCCTCAAAAATAGATTTGTTATTAAACCCACAAATTTAATAAGATGCAAAAACTTCTCTTTCTTTCTATTTTCATTGCTTCACTACGGACTTTACTTTAAATTTGAAATCTATTCAGTCCAATAAACATTTTTCCATTCTCCAAATTACACTATGAAGACCTAGGGCAGCAACTATAAGTATGTACCCTAAAAAATGTTTCGGTTTTTATCCATAAACAGCTCCACGCAGAGCAAAAATATGATTGAACGTGATTGTGGACACAATATTATCATATTATGATTTTAATTATCATATGCATTATTAGCGATAGTGATTTTATCGTCATTTAGAATCATAATATGATTGCTACGATCATATTATAATTGTTACGAATTGTATGCATAATATGATGCTCTTAAACTATCATAATATGATGTTCTTTTTCTGCGTGTCATATGATATTATGCCAATTCATATCCTTTTCGTAGAATTTGCAGTGACTACAAAATGTTTCATAATATCGTTGATTTTAATTTTGATGCTGATATGATAAAGCGCGCTATAATTAGACTCCTTAATTAATAGTTGCTTGTTGTTGCATCAAATTTTGGTGATGAATGTTTTGTGATATTTATATTTTTACACCATTTCTTGTTAGTATTATTATTATTATCAGCTGATGCTTTAATCCGTAGCTGATTATACTTCATGCCATTTTTCTTACTTATCACTTTAAAATCCTCCAAGGATCGGGCCCTGGTGTGTACGCGGTCGGTCTCCACGTTATGGTGATGAGCCCTCTGTTCGGTAAGGATGGATAAGTTTTTTTTTTATTTTATTAATTTATAATCATATAATTACAAATTATATACTATTACCCTAACCGAGCACTAGCTACTATGGCCTTCGGCGCGTTGTAGCGAAAACAGACCAGTGCCTCTGGTGGGAATCGAACCCACGACCCACGCACTGATAAGCCAGCATGCTACCAACTAGCCTACCGGGGCGCACAAATATGTATATATTTATAGTTTTATCCAAAATAAGATCTGCATTTTTTTGGTACACTCAAAGGACAGATTCGTTGTGAGAACCGAATTTGCCGCCAACCGAATTAAGGTAGTTCTACGTACCATCACACTATTCGGTTATGGCTTCCAGCATGTGCATTTATATCTACCATATTAGAAAAGCATATTCAGTACACTCGACATATTTTTTTATAATTACTAGCGAGTTAAATAAAACACGGTTTCCAATATTATTCCGTTTTAATAATTTATTTGATATAAAATAAACAACTAGTACATGTTACGATAATAATTAAGGTTAAAAAATTACTAAAAAAAATATGTTCGAAACATAATTACCATGAAAAGTATTCAGTCTCTCATTTTTAAATCTGGAAATCTTGGAAAACCGGAAGGTCTTGTGACATATTTTGTAAAAAAAATGCTAAATTCTTATAATTTCCTCTGAAATAGAATTTCTATTAAAATTCCATGTGTAAATTAATGATATATTAACGGATTTCTTCAAATATGTTTGAGTAAAAATTTGTGTAATAGTTTGAATAATTTTAATTTTCATTGCACAATTAAAGGTCGAAAAAACATAATTTTTATTTTTAATAAAAATTATATCAAACTTGTATAAAAGACAAAATACGGTCTTGTTTAATCCGCCTTTACATTTTGTTACTGTTTTTTAAATGTGAAACTAAAAGGGAGAAAAAAACAAAAAACGTGTATTGAATATCTACCAAAGGTAGACCTTGCACATAACAAACAAGTTTTCAATTTATGTTTGATCAATGGTGATAATCTTTAACTTCGAGCTAATGTATTAGTTCTCATTTAGTGAGAAAACTAGTTTATATAAATGTTTGATGTTTTGTATGAGATTCTAACTTCTTTCATTTTCATTAAAAAATAATACTTTTTATTAAAAAGTGAATATTGAAACTCTGTTATAACTAAACATTATTAGTTCCTTGTACTAGTTTTTATATTTTGTTACGGTTGGGTCTACCGATCACTACCACAATTATCTTTTTAATTCATAATTGGTTATTTCTACCAATTATTGAAGTATCACAGCATAAATTTTATATTATTACAAAAACATCGATTGTAACAAAATTTTAATTGTTTTTGTTAAGAAAATTTTGTAATCGGTATAAAATTTCTTGTTAAGCAAATAATGTTTAATATTTTAAACCGATGTCCAACTAATTTATTTTCTGTGTGTATAACTATGGAGAGGTCAAGATATCGTCATATCAAAAATAAACTAAGTTTTTTTTAGGATTTTACACTATATGCTATTATATGTAATTTAGATTTGTCTTATATCTAATTTATATGTGTTCGTACATAATTAGATTAACCATATATAATTCTATATGTTTTATACGATTATATCGCACACCTAGTTCAAATCTGACTTAACTCAAAATTTTTCATTTTTCAGAAATCGGCAAAAAATATTTGCAACTTTATATCAATTGAAACATAAAGAAACACATGACTGTTTTTTTAGCAACAGTTAACAACAACAAAATACACTGATATTATTTTTTATAGATAAACAAGTGTATTGTGCATAGTTTAAGCTAACAAACTCGAAAAAGTAAAATTTTGAGTTGAGTCACTTTTGAAGGTATGCGATATATTCGTCGATATATAATGAGACGTAATTATGTGGCATCGCATTAAAAAATTTAGAGGAAAACATTTTTATATATAAACATACATAAACATATGTCTTCACATATAAAATAATGCATGATTATATGTAAATGTTTTTATTCGGTTATATTAAAAGAATAAATGAAGTAAAATATTTAATTTTTCAAAATTTCGAGTTTTGGGAACTTTTCATCATAATACACTTTTATCAAATGTATAATTTTCGGCCTAAACTCGACACGGTTTAATGTTTTCCAAAAAAAAAAATTTTCTTTGTTTTTGGAACCATGAACGAAAATCGTCAAATTGTTTTTCAAGGGACATCCTAATAGATATAAATATAAATTTTGACGCAATATTAACAAACCACAAAAATATAGTTTATAGAAATACTTATATTGAAAACTAAAAAGAGGCTTTAAATAACAAATATAAAAAGTTTAATTTTATTTGAACATGAATTCAAATAATATTCAAATGCAGTTTCAATGATTCAAATGCTACAATTTCTTTAGTCATTGTTACATTTAGGCATATAGAATATATTTGAATGACATACAAACAAATCTATTTTATATTCTAAAACCAAAGTTTTATTTATATTGGCAAGTTTTGCAAACTTTATTTAGTGAACTAGGAAAACTGTTAGAGAATTGATTGCAATAGGACATCACACAAATGAAATGAGCTTTAAAAAATATGTAAAAATAAATTTAAGTCAATGAAAAATAAACGTATCACTATGTACACCATTTGCTCGTTATCGTTTGAATTTTATATCTAGAACAGAATCTTTAATATATGGTATCAATATATTTGATGATGATACTTTATATTCATGCACAGTGAAGCGAATAAAAATGTAAACCGTCTCCAACTCACACAATCAGTCTAATTTAATGACATTTGTGAAATCCATAAAAAGCTAAGATATTAAAAAAAACATAATTTGAAACAAGAAAAGTGTAAATGGTGATGTGTAAAAGGTGATGTGTACCAGGACAAATGCTAAAGGGTCAGCACAAATTGGTAAAAATGTTTGAATGAAAAAAAAAAAAATGAAAAAAAACCACTAAAACTAACAAATATTTTATGCTTAATATTAGTAAGATGAGAACAGCAAAAATAAATCTGTTGAATGTACAAATATTTAGTTATATTTTAGCAACATTTCAGTTAATTTAAAGTAAAAAATTTATCTTCTGAAATTAGCAAAAAATGTGTTAAACATTAGTAGGGAAATCTCTAGCATGGTGGCGGTGATAACCGGCCACTGTCTTATTGGCAGACACGCTCGTAGGTTGGGGGTGTTATCGCCTGACTTCTGTAGGAGCTGCGGGGACGAGGAGGAGGAGGAGAGTATTAAGCACTTTCTCTGTTCATGTCCTGCGCTGGCGCTACGTAGGAGGGCCTCACTTGGATCGGCGTTCTTTCACGATCTTGGGGATCTTTCAGGTGCTGGTATTCCGCACCTCCTTAGCTTCGTAAGGAGCTCTAACTGGTTCAACGGTGGAGTCTGATCGGTAATCCGTCAGTCCGTGGCATCACACCTCAGAGTCTAAGTGTGCTGGTGATCACGGAGCCGGCTACCACTCCGACCTAACCTAACCTAACCTAAACACAAAAAAAAATTAAGTATAATATAATTTTTATTAAAAATAAAAATTATGTTTTTTCGACGTTTGATTGTGCAATGAAAATGAAAATTATTCAAGTTCGAGGCCATAGTCTATATTTCTTTATTAGGCTATTGTCCTAACAAATAATCTATAGAGTTTTTGTTTTGAAATTTATTAATTGACCACTTTCAGGAATGTGTTGATAGATCTATTAGAGAAAAAACAAAAAGCGTGTATTGTTCATCTACTAAAGCTAGAGCTTGCACATAACGAACAAGTATTCAATTTATTTTTGATCAATGGTGATAATCTTAAACTTCGAGCTCATTTATTAGTTCTCATTTAGTGGGAAAACTAGGTTATATGAATGTTCGATGTTTTGCATGGGATTGTCACTTTTTTCAAAACGTGTTCTGATGATGGGAACGTAGAAAGTTCCCGAAATAGATCTATCAACACATTCCTGAAAGTGGTCAATTAATCAATTTGAAAACCAAAACTCTATAGATTATTTGTTAGGATAACATCCTAATAAAGAAATATAGAGTATGGCCTCGAACTTAAATAATTTTAATTTTCATTAAAAATATTTTTTTTTTTAATTTTTATGTAGCAGTTTTATTTTTGCTGTTCTTATTTTATTAACTCATTAATGGCACGTCTTAGATCCACTGGACACTTTTCACCCAAACATTCCAGATGCAAGGTTCTGTATACCATGCTTCTTTAAAAAATGTTTGCAATTTGTTTTGCCTTAAAGCGCCCTATAGTATAAATATTTGCAACCAAAGTTGTGGCGCTACGAAATTAGCCGCACTGAATTACCCCAAACAAATTAATTAAAAAAGCGCAAAAAAAAAAATTAAAAAATTTAGTTTAGGGATTGTTTTATTTTTGGAGGAATTATTTCATTGATTTATTTGGAGTTTTTTTTTGATAATGAAATAAATCCCCATTAAAAAAGAACCCAACAATTTTAATTTTGGATTTTCTCAATTTTTATCTTTTTAAAGACTATTTCATTTTTTTGGAGGTTATTTCATATCATAAAAAAGTTCAAAATTTTTAAAAGTTTAAAATTTTATTTTGCTCACGGATTTTGTTAAATTTTTTAAGCAATTGATAATCGTTAAAAATCGTTATAATTGTTATAAAATAGTAAAATCCAAATAACATGTGGCAGAACAACTTATACTGTATTACAATAGGTTATAATTTCTGTTCTACAACCGATCCTTTTTATATGTAGTTTGTCCTATTTACAACAGGTACTTTCACCTACAAACTAGACCAGTTTGCTTAAGAACCGGTTATATAACCAGTTATAGAACTAGTTCTGGTTAGCTTATATTTTGACTTTCAGGAACCTATTCTAGAACAGGTTCTATGCAAATTATGGTAAAGGAAGCTGTTCTGGAATAGATTATGAGGTAACCAGTTCTAGCTAGCGTTGCTTGGTTTAACTTTGTTTGGTAAACGAAGAAATAAGAAATTATTCACTTTTAGCGCCGCAAGCAAAAATTTTGTATAAAAAATCGGCTCAATTTTTGATACCAAATTTTTCCCTGCAGCGCATAAATAAAATATGAATATAAATGTGAATTTATAAAATAAAACAAATACACTCACAAGAACTTTTAGATAAATGTTCTACAGCTACTTTCAAATTTAATCGGTAAAGATTGTTTCAATGGAATATACAGTTAGATTACCAAAGAAATATATTTTTTTTACTTTCTGTCTGTTATTCAATAAACAAAACACAGACTTTCCGTAATAGTTAAAATATTCAGTTAAATTTTTCTATTTAAGACTAAAAATTGTTATATTACATGGAATATTGAAATAAACGAAAACAATCTATTGTTTTTATCGATTTTGTCAATTATTTTTTCACCAGTTGAAAATAAACTAAAAAATACAATTGTTTTTAAACGAAAAATAAGTAGTCTTTTTTAACCGATTTTCAGTTAATTTAATGTGTATATTCAATAGTCTTTATTGAAAACATATTGTGATTGTAAAATAAAAACAACACCAAAGGCGAACATTTTTATAAAATTTCGCCTGCGCCGCTGGAGGAACATAATAAAAATACAAAAAAAAACATTGCATGCGAAAGTTCAATACAAAACTTTGCTCTGCAGAAAATGTAGCGATTTTTATTATCAAATTTTCGACAGCAGGGCTGCAATAAATATACACTACGAAAATTATAAAGGTAGAATGCTGGTAATGTTGTTTTTACTTCATTTGTATGTGTTTTTACTACATTCGACATTTAATTTGTGATAGTTAAAAATAACTGCACATTGTATTTGATTTAAATGCTACATGTAGTGTACACCTATTCAACTGCAAATGTAGTTGTTTTAACTTTCAGCATTTTAAAAATCTATTAATAAAACAAAAAATTTTTGTAAATATTTTTAATCTGACTTTATTATTTAATAAACATACGCTTCACGCAATTTTTCCAAATCATTTCTGCCAAATGTCTGTCTTCAAGAGATGGCATACTGTTTCTTTGCTTTATTTTCGTCATTGAATTGAATTAATATATAAATATTAAAGAGCTACAAGAAAAGAAATAAAACATTTAATAATACTTAAGTAAATAAATTTATCTTCTATTCCAAATCATACCTTAATATTTCATTTGTTTTATTTATTTAATAAAAATGTACTGCGTTTTCAGTTTATTTGCCTATTTTCTTTAACATTCTCTTTTACACTAAAGATAAAAGAGAGAAAAATGTATCAACTAGTCGCTTGTTAAGGTAGAATTAGTCTTGCCGTTCCGTGCCGTAACGAATCACCTGTTTTGTTTTTTGTTTATGGATAGTGCGTTTTTAAAATAAAGCAGTTCGCATAAACCATGCACGAAACAGCTGATTCGTTGCGGCACGGAACGTCAAGACTAATAGAGTCTTTACACCGCCATATTGGTTTTTAGTTTTTGTATCTTCTGATACATAAACACTGTGTCAAAAAATTGAAACAACTGCATAACTGTTACCGAAGTTAAGTAAAACATTTGCAATTGCAGTTAAAACCAGGACCGTAATCATTATGAGTTTTATAATACAACTTACACTATAATGATTATGTTATGAGTTTTAATGATTTTCTTTAATGGTACTGATTATTTTTGAGTAATAATAAAAAAAATCAGCCATAATCATTATTTTTGAGCAAAAAAAAAATAAAACTCAAAAATAATCATTATTTATGATTTTTATTTTTTTCGCTCAAAATAAAACTCACTTTCATGTAGGTGTAAATATATATACATATTAGGGGTGGGGCGATTAGTATGGAAGGAAAAAAATCTTAATGGGCGCTTCGCGTTTCTGATTCTTGGGATTGTACTGAGCAAAAAAGTCCACTAAAACATACGTCTACGGTGAAAATCGAGCTTCCAAATTTTGACTTTACGGCAAAAAAGCCGTATTTTGAAATTAATAATTAACCCCTTAAACCTCACCCACAAATGAGATTGATGCATTAATGTGCTAGAGAATCTTCCAAAGAAGAGATTGATACCATAATCTTGGATAAGCTCCTCCTTCTTTCTGAGATATGTCCATCCCACACATTGTTACTTTCACAAAATACTGCAAAAAAGCCCTATTTTGAAATTAAAAATTAACCCCTTAAACCTCACCCACAAATATGATTGATGCATTAATCTGCTAGAGAATCTTCCAAAGAAGAGATTGATACCATAATCTTCGATAAGCTCCTCCTACTTCCTGAGATATGTCAATCCCACACATTGAAAGTGATTTTTATTTTGAGCGAAAAAAATAAAAATCATAAATAATGATTATTTTTGAGTTTTATTTTTTTTGCTCAAAAATAATGATTATGGCTGATTTTTTTTATTATTACTCAAAAATAATCATTACCATTGAAGAAAACTTTAAAAAACAAAAATTTAAAAATCATGACGGATATGCAAAGATTGTCAAAAAATAATAATAATGGTGCAATAAATTTTTTTTTATGTCTCTTCTAAGTGATTATTTTTTTGAATCAAAAAAACGAGCAATAATCATTATTTACGGTCCCTGGTTAAAACACCTACAAACGCATTGCTGCACAAATAACTGACATGTAGTAACTGTATAACTTTTCTGAGTGTAGGAATATAAAAGATAATTAGCTGTAATAAAATGTAGATAAAATATTTTTTTAAATGTTATTTTGTTGGACTTAATTACATTTTTTGCGGTTATTCTATTGGGAGATATTTCATAACTTTTGGGAGTTTTTTATTATGAAATAGAACCCAATATTTGGCCTTTATTTCATTTCTTATTTAGCTGTTATTTCACTTAATTTGGGAGTTATTCAATTTTTTTCTTCTAGGTATTATTTTCTTTTCTTTGGGTTTTATTTCTTAGGGGGTTGTTTAATTTTTCTGTTTGGGTGTTATTGCGTTGGGGCTAATTTCGTAGCGCCCAAGTTGTAGACGGTTGAAGATATTTTAAAAATTTTAATTTTGTTTAGTAAATTTTGTGAACAGATCTTTATTCAAAAATACATGAAATACATTTTTTAAAGGAAAAAATATCATTGTTTTTAGCCATGTCTTAAAATTTTTATATGGCAACCCCGAGATATAATGTTTATAAGTTTAGTAGTATTTTAATAAAAACCATCCATTATTTATGTTTTGTGTGAAAACGGAATATATTTTGGAATAGTTTAGATTAAGTGTATTTGAAAAATCCATTGTTCGATCGGTCAGATTTTCAAAAATTATATAAAACCAGATATTATTGTATCTGGATTTTGGCCTGCTATAATTGTATATGATGTTATGTAAACTGATACAACTAAATTTAATTAGATTCGAGTTTTAGTCTGGTAAAATTGCACTAAATGTTACATTTTTGTATACGATTGTATGAAAATATACACAATTTCATGTGATCATCCCATCATATCAGTTAAGCGGATATGATGGAATGATGATGCGGTTTTTAAAAAAGTTACGACATAAATCTATGTAAGATTTAATACACATTAGGGTCTCCCGAGAGTGTACTATTTTACATAAAAGTGCCCAAGCGATGAGTATTATGCAGTTGATTATGGGAAAAATAAAATTTAATCTATGAAAATTGAATAAACTTTTAAAGTCCTCTTTGTCCAAAAATTTTAAAAATACACTTCGAAGACCGCGGGTAGCAACTGTAAGTATGTACCCTCAAAACAATTTTTGGTTGATGAAATTCACAAACTTTTTATATTTGGGGCAGTCTATAGCCTGCAGCAATAAATAGTTTTATCCAAAAGAAGATCTACATTTTTCTGGCATGGAAAGGTATATAACTAAGAATAGATCAAGATATCGTGTTAACCAAAATAAAATACATTTTTTTTTGGATATCGCACAGAATGTTATATGTTATTATATATGATTTTGATTTGTGTTATATCTAATTAGACATGTATTCGTACATAATTAGATTAACCATATATAATTTTATATATCATATACGATTAAATATTGGTTGATATGTAATAAGATGTAATTATATGTGGCATCGTATAAAAAAATTTAGTGGAAAATATTGTATATATACCCTATGGGGAATTAGGAGTCAATTGACCTAAAAGTGACTGGTTAAAGAAGGACTTATCACAGGACTGGTATAATTTAATACTGAAGTGGGTTAAGCAGTGTCAACTGTCCTAAAATTACCAATCCTGTGACTGGTAAAGGGAGGACATACCACTTAACCAGAATGCTTAGTGCTTAGTTGGCCAGAATTTTAACCCATTGGACGCGTTTAGTTTTCGTTTATTTTTATGCCCATCTTTATGCCCATCTTTGGTTAGTCCTGTAGCATGCCACTATGTGATTTAAAGCAGGATAAATGAACCCACATGTTGAAGTTGCAATTTGTTTACATAGGGTAGGGTTTAGCAGAGGACCGGTCTCTGGCACGAAGGGAACGATCCTGTGGCACACCGGTCCCATTTTTTCATAAAATGTAATGAAAAATTTCATTTTAGTTATTAAAAATTTCACGCGACTAATAAAAAAGTAGAAGCTATGAAGCGTTTTCATAAAGTTTAAGAAATTTCTCATTCATATTGTAAGAAAACTTCATTAGTTTCGTGAAAAAATTTCATTAAAGCTCGTCTAAGAAATGTTGTCTGTGTATATATAATATTTTTTACTCGGGTATATTTGTATTATCGATTTGTTAGAATTTCTAAGAAATGCAAACAAATTACCTAAAAAACGAATGGAGATTTTTTTAATGAATTTTGTTTCAACTCAATTTTCTATTGAAATGTTTTTCCCATTTTTTTAGGATATTAAAGATTAAATTGCTATTAATAGGAAAACGTACACACAATTTTTAAACAAACAAAAAATATTATTAACTCTTTAAACAATTATTAATATCGTAAATATTATCATTATTTATGATTTCTAACCCTAAAGGCAACAAAACCAAATTAAAAAGTTCCACAGTAAAAAAAGGGATTATATGAAAAAGTTTATAGAAAAAGGGATCAAATGTGAATTTAGAATACGAAAATAGGAAAAATGAAATTATGAAATTTAATATTTTGTAATATGTAGCACTTAAAATAGGTAAGAGGGGAAAAAAATAAAATGCTGTAATATAAATTGTATGTTCTAATAAAAATGTTAAATCAAATAGTACACTCGTAAAAAAAATAGTTGAAAATTCAGTTACAACAGGAAATAGTACCTGAATTTTCGCCACCAGAGCTTTCAATGTATTAAATTTAGGTGACGTAAATATTAGGTAAAAAAATTAGTTAAATTACAATAATTTTGCAGAAAAATTGTTAAATGGAAATGATAATAATTCAGTTAAATTAAGCACAACTTTATTTAATGCACAAAAATGTAGAATAATTTTTGTTGCTGCTGAAATAACTATCACTTTTTTCAATTATTTATTGATTAAAAAAAATGTTATAAGTATTCCTTATTTAATTTTATTGGAAAACACTCTACAAATGCACTTAATATTGATTTTATTTCTCACTTTTTTTTATCATCCTTGACAGTTTGTGTTTGCCCTGTTTCTTGTTTTCTTCAACAATGACATGTCGAATTATTTGAAAATATTAAAGGGCTGAAGGAAAAGAAAAACAATATTTATTCATATTCCCATAAGTTAAAAATATTTTTTATTTTAAAATTAACCTTAATATATTATCAATTTAATTATATTTTCAGATTCCGAGAAAAAAAAAAAAATATATGAAGGGCTTATTGTAAAAACTTGATAAGCCACCTTTATTGTTTTAAGGATTTTCGCTGTTTTCTAGACATTCATTGATTGATATTTAATAATAATCATGCTTGAATAATTATTGCAAGTACTTAGATAAGAAACGTTCTGCAAAAGTCAGATTTTTTGCATTTTTTAACCTTTAAACGGCAAAAACAAACTAAAATAAAATGTGGCTTATGAAGTTTTTACAATAAGCCCTTCATATATATTATAATGTCATGTATAATGATATCTCATTTCATATAACGGGGGATATATTATGATCCCTAAAATGGTGAATCAAATTATATCGGATGTGATATATTTATATAAAATTTTACCCGGATTTTGACCCACCCCGGGTAAAAATTTTAATATTGAGTTTAATAAAATAATAATTTGATAAGTTCCCATATATAAGCACATACAAATTGATTCGAATAATGTTTCATATACGTGCATCTAATTATATTATATTAGATATAATTTGATACAATTTTATATTAAATTATATCTAATTAGATATAAATATATCTGAATTTATGAAATTTTAGCCGATAGTTGGTATGCTTTGTGTAACTTGAAGTTATGCTTAAAAGTATTTAAGTTTAAAATTAAAATTGCTAGAAATTAACAATTTTAAATGACACAAAGAAATGATTAAAAACTATCAAGAACAAATTTAGTGTTTTAAACATATATAATTAAGTGGTATTGTCTTATAAAATCTACACATATTTATATTTAAAATTATATAGTAATAAATCACTTGCAAATGGCTTCGTTATAATATTAATATGGTTGCAATATATGTGAAGCCATTTGTAATAAAGTCTTAACTTGCAAATAACTTAATTTGATATTGAACTTTATAAAAGTACGAGAGTGAGTCAATAAGACCATGACTTTTCGAACTTCCCTCGTAGTTACATGAAATGCAACACCGCTCCCATCAAGTACCACCTGTTAATTAGACTACTGTCAAATTTAGAACAAGTTCCGTCTTGCGTTTAACAGCTGTTTTTTTTTTTTTTAACAGCTGTTCAAAATATACAACTTTGCGTGTAACAGCTGTTCAAAATATACAACTTTGTGGATTTTTTTTAAAAATGGAAAAAGTGAATTTCGACTGCTAATTAAACGTAAATGAAACCAAGGAAAGCTTGATAAATACTATGGGGACTCTGCATCATCGATTTCAATTGTAAACAAGTTATTTAATGACTTTCGTTGTGGTCGCACAAGTACAAATGACGCTGAACATTCTGGACGGCCAATTGAGATCAATTCACCAGAAAATGTCGAAAATATCCACGATATGGTGTTGGCCGATCGAAGAGCAAAAGTGCGTGAGATTGTTGATGCCATAGGAATTTCATATGGTAGTGTGATTTCGATTTTAAATGATCAGTTGGGCTTAAGAAAGCTGTCTGCAAGATGGGTCCCGCGTTTGCTCTCAGTTGACCATAAACGTAATTGTGGCCAATAAGGTGATGGCAACAGTTTTTGGGATGCACGCGGGATAATCCACATCGATTATCTTCAGAAAGGAAAAACAATAAACGGCGAATATTATGCCAACTTATTGGACCGATTTAACGAGGATTTAAACAAAAAATAGAGGCCCCGTATGACCAAGAAATACCTATTTTATGGACCTCGAAAAATCCTATTTTTTGGAAGGGATACAAAAATTGTATAAAAGTTGGACTAAGTGTATTATTCTAAAAGGAGATTGTGCTGAAAAATTATTTTTTTTTTTTTTGCAAAAAACTGTGTTTGATTCAAAAAGGACTGACTTATTGAGCCGCCCTCGTATTTATGGGATTATATAATGCTATATAAAATTATAAGAAAAATATCTTCAGTATGGCGTCACGTATAGTTTAATAAGACTTAGCATGGGACCATATATTATCATATCGATCACTACATATATTTGGATTATTATTATATGGCTTATGTAGTTATATATGAAGCAAGATTTGGAGACAATAATTATTTAATTAGTGCGAGTATCAAAATAAGAAATTCTCTGGGTAAGAATGATTAGATGTATTTATATATAATGATATTAGCCGTAATGTGAATTAATTTAAAGTCATATATGACTTAATCATATTATATAGGACTAGATATAACTATTTTTACCCGGAAATATAATAATATCTATTTAAATTTATTTTCATCGGGATAAACATTAATTGCATTTATAGTAATTAAATGTGCTAAAGTCCCAAAACTTATTTAACAAATTGTGAAAAGCAATCTGATGTAGGCGTGTCCCTATCCGGATTTCATTCCTGCCCAAGGAAATCTTCAGGGGACTTTGTTATTAGAATTTCTAGAGATATTTGTTATGTTAAATCACAAACTCAATGAGAATTTCTTGTCCTCGTCTAGGAGCGAGATTCAAAATTTAAAATATCAAAGAAAAAACAAAAACAACAACAAAAAAATTGTCACAATTGGCTTTGTCATCTTCCTTATCTAATTTGACGTAGAAATACCTACTTTTACAGTTTTTTTTATTTTTTATTTTATTAATTATTACTCATATAATTACAAATTATATGCTATTACCCTAACCGAGCACTAGCTTCTATGGCCTTCGGCGCTTTGTAGCGAAAACAGACCAATGCCTCTGGTTGGAATCGAACCCACAACCCCCGCACTGATAAGCCAGCACGCTACCAACTAGCCTACCGGGGCGCACAGTTTTAGAGTTTTATATACAATTTTTCATATATAAACAAGAGATATTATGCAGGTAAAGACGACAGCAAATGTAGTTAAAAACAAATGAAATTTCACTTGACGAAAGGACGACTAACATTTCATTAAATTCAACTACCATTTGCCTAAAATTTAACTAACAGACAAACTCTCAAAATCATTTAAATAATTTAACCATATATTACGAGAAAAAATTCATGTAGTAACAGATAACTTTAGTTAAATAACAGATTTAAACAATATCAACAGAAGAAATTAGTTCAATTGAGTTGGAACGCGTTTAACAGACTTTTGAACTAACTTGTCTTTATGAGTGTACTCTACAAGATTGTTGTATTTAAATTTCAATATTAGAAAACTTTGGAAAAATTTAATACTTCAGTCATAGATATAAACTTGTAAAATTAGCAGAAAAAGTTACTCAAAATTAATTAAAAATTACATTGCTGAAAAAACTGCTAAAATTAACAGATTTTTTGGTAAGTATTAGTAAGATGAGAACAGATAAATTTACAAAATTTTAGTTAACTTTAGAAATTTAGTTAATTAAACCTAGTGATTTATTCAGCTAAAATCAGCAAAAATCAAAAAAAAATCTACCAAATTATTGCAAAATTTAGTTGAATGGAAATATTAGTAATGTTTGCTAAAATCAACAGAAATATTTGCTTAACAAAACTGTAGACTGCTGACTTCAGAAGCGCTAATTTTTATTCCCTTAAACAAAAATCTAAAAGAAACTTTACAAATCCTTTAATTTTTTGTTTGTTTTCATGTCTAGTAATATTTACAAATTTTTTTGCCGATTTTAGCAGAATAATTTGTTACTTTCAATTATGTTAAATTTAGCTTAAATATAACTTAAAATTTTGTGTATTCATCAGATTTAGTTTTGCAATTCTTTTCTTACTAATTTTTAGCAAAAAAAAAATAGACTAATAAATTTAGCAGTTTATTTTGCAACGTCATCTTGAACAAATTTTTTTGTAGTTTTTGCAATTTTTTTTTACTAATTTTGTTTTATATTTATATTTTTTTTTAAACTAATGACTAATACGAAAAACCTGTGCACTCTTTTATTATTTAAATTTATTCGACAAATTTTTATTCTCATATGCGGTTATGGATATTTAGGGAGTTGGTTTTAAACAAAATATATTTGTGGTTTATTTTTAGCCATGTTAATAAATTGTTAAGCCTGTATGCTATAAAGTAAACCACTTTATATTACTGGCTTAAATGGTGTTTATTTATCTAAAGTTTTTTTTTTTTTTAATAATTTATGATGTTTTTGTGGACATTTTTTGTTAAATTAAATACAAAATAACTGTCATAACTGAACTTATTATGGTTTATAATAAAATAAAAGTTAATTTATCGATATAATCAATTAATTGTCATTTAATTTCTATTATTTTTTGTTGACGGTTTAGTTTTCATTATTACATTTTAATATAATAAATTAAATTATTATTAGTATGCCAGTTTTAATTAGTATGAATAAAGAAACCAAATCATGGTTTTTTTTTTCGTGGAATGAACAAAAGTGAAAAACTAATATTGATTAATTTGGGAAAAAATAAAAAAATACTAATAATGGAGATATCCCGACTAGATTTTAATGTACTTTGGATATGTTGTAAATAAGAAAAAAGATACGCGTATATTTTTAAGCTGCCCAATCTTACGTTTAAGATTTAAAAAGTACCCAGCAATACTTTGGTAATGGGTGCGATAAAGTAATGCCTAACCTTGTAATGTATACTCCTTACCTGTCTCATTATTTTCCACCATAAAGTAATGAGTTACCGATAATGGGTTACATAACTATATACTTTGTAATGTATACTCCTTACCTTCAACATGAAGTAATGAGTTACCATTAATTGGCCACTCATGGGTTACCTGGTAATGATACATGATTACCTTTTACAGTATTTCAAAACATAAAACAATGACTTTCCGATCATCAAATATAAACCCAAATTAGTATTTAAATTTTTTTTATAAATCTATATTTAGACACACTACTTTGTGATTTTTTGTAAACATGAGGGTAAGTTATATATTTTTAACATCACAAACGAAAACTCGAAGCACAACAATTCATTTACATTTTAAGCAACCTGTTATTATATGTGACGATAGGTCAGTTGGTAGAGTTCTGGTTGGTAGAATTCCAGGTTCGAATCTTGGCGCGAACACGTTATTTATTTAATTTAAAAAATTGTTTAATGATTATTGATCAATGGTTATAATCTTTAACTTCAAGCTCATATATTAGTTCTAATGTAGTGAGTAAACAAGTTTATATGAATTTTTGATGTTTGGCATGGGATTGTTACCGCTTTCGAAACGTGTTCTGATGATGGGAACCAGGAAAATTCCCGAAATAGATCTATCAACATATTCCTGAAAGGGTCAAATAATAAATTTGAAACAAAAAACTCTATAGATTATTTGTTAGGACAATATCCTAATAAAGAAATACAGAGTATGGCCTCGAACTTGAATAATTTTCATTTTCATTGCAAAAATTGTTTAAAATCTTTTTTTTATAGATTAGTTTTTATGAAAATGTATTTATAGACGCATTACTTTTCCGAGCCCGGTAACAATAAAAGTAACCAGTTACTTTACCCCCTACTAGGTAAAGCGTTACATTACTTTACCCATTATTTGGTAATGTGTATTTTTGTTGGGTTCCCTAAAATTAATTTGTTTATGATGAAAACTTGTCTTTAATTTACGAAAGCTGAAATTATTTGTACGCAGGGTTAAAGAACTCATAAAATCAAGAATTTGTATGCCCATAGTGGACCCAGAGTTACATATATTTTAATTATTTCAAATAAAGTCACATACAAGACGAACGGTTTTGAATATCGTAAAAATCTCAGACACCGCCTCGATTAAATGAAATGGGGTTTCTATGGATTAATTGATTAATAATACTACTCAAAACACATAATTCTAAAAAACAAAAATACTTGAATGTCTTTGGGTATCATTTTTATACCAGTGAATGTGTCTTTAAACAACTTTTCATTTGATACGAACTTTGTCTATAGTTACATTCAATAAAACGAAATAAACCGAAAAAAAGTAAAATGGGATAATTTTTTACCCCACTTAGTAACGCCTAAACACGAAATTCGGTAGCTAAAAAACACGGGTCAGTTAAATATTTATTCTCTACAAAATATCCGAAGTTGATTAAGATCTGCCGGTAAGTTAAAAGGGAACCATCGCGATTGGTTTCCAATGATCTTAATAAAATTATGCGATAGAGAAAAAAAATAAGAAACGAAATATTGTTTTTAGACAAATTTCATATTTTGGGTTAAGAAGTAGCGTCAAAAGTAAACGCGCTTATTTCATTAAAACATATCTTAAATTGTGCGCCCCGGTAGGTTAGTTGGTAGCGTTCTGGCTTATCAGTGCGGGGGTCGTGGGTTCGATTCCCACCAGAGGCACATGTCTGTTTTCGCTACAACGCTCCGAAGGCCATAGTAGCTAGTGCTCGGTTAGGGTAATAGTATATAATTTGTAATTATATGATTATTAATTAATAAAATAAAAAATAAAAAATATCTTAAATTTAGGAAACATTTGTGCACTGCCTTAATGCATTTACTTCAGAAAACGAAAATCTTTATACTCATATTGAAATTTCATTCAAATTTAAGGGTTTAGCTTTATGTGGGTAAAAGCTTCGGGGAATTCTCTAAATAAAAAAGCGATGTCTTAAAAAAATGCGGCTCATATGCTTCTCCTTTTACACATCCCTTTCATATTCAAATGTGATTAATTAATTTCGTTGGAAAATCCAATATTAAGTTATATTAAGATTTTTGTTCTACGTACTTTTTAAATAAATAATTCTACATATAAATTTAAGTAACATTATTAAAAAAAATTAATAAATTTTTTTGCTAGGACTACTAAAAATTGGTTAAAAATCACATTGCACAAAAAACAGCTACAATTAAAAGATGTTTTTTCTAAATATTAGTAAGATAATAATAGCAAAAATAAATCTGTTGAAATCAGCAAAAAATTTGTTAAATAATTGTAGACAAAATAGTTACATAAAATTTTTATTTTTTAAAGTTTTTTTCCGGCGCAGTTCAATAAAGCCATGGGTAGTAAGGCCATATTTCAGGTAGTAAGGCCATTTCATTGGAAATAAAGCAATTAAAAAATTTTGGTTCAACAAAAATGTAGTATATTTCATTACAAAAAATAATATTTACAACAAATTTAACAAAAAAAAAATACAAATTTTCCTGCGTAGCGGGCCTTCGGCCGGGCTTAGCGTGTTTTTCTTCCAGTATGTCCCACTCTCGGCTTCGCTGAGGAAAGCTTTTCTGTGTAAAAGTAATCTATAAATAATAAGAGCAAGTTTTTCTGCGAAGCCGGCATTCGACTTAACTTAAAAAAAAAATACACAACATGGCTTTATTTCTCATTTGGTTTGTTATTTTCAATTAAATAAAATTCAATTCGAGTATAACAAAAATTTGTAAAGTTAGTAGTATTATTTTTGCTGTTTTTATTTGATTAATATTTAGCAACAAAAATTTGCTAATTTTAGCAGTTTTTCATACAGTGTAATTTTTAACAAATTTTTAGTGGCCTTTTTTTACTATTTTTACAGGTTTATTTCTTTTAGTGTAGTAGTGAATTCATAAGCATTTTTAAATAAATATTTTTTTTGTGCTTAATAAATATTCTTTTTTTAGGCTGAATAATTTATTATTTAAAATTTATTAAAATTCAATTTCTTTTTTGTTGTATAATTCATAATTGTCTAATAGTATAATATAAATCCTTTATAAAGCCTTATGTTTTATAATATTTAAGGATTAAATGCTGTTTTTTATGGAAACATTTTTTTCTTTTTTTTGTGTGGAAAATATAAATTTAATAAACACAAAATTTAATTTTTGAATAAAAATTATATTAACACCTTAAATTATGCAATAATTTATTATTAATAATTAAATTATAGCAATTTAAAATATGCTTTAAAAATGAAACAAAAATGTATAAATTTAAATAAAGAAACTAAGAATATGTCAGTTTGTATATCGGTCATTCCAAGATAGATCGATCAAAATCTGACCTTGGGAAACTCTATGAAGCCACTTAAAGATTGGGGTTTTTCGTGGCTGAACTATTTTTATTAATTAAAAAAAAGCAATTTTTTTTTTTTTTTTTTTTTTTTTATTAAGATTTAAACATGTAGCTTTAAGGGACCTTTCAACGTCTATGTTTTAAAAACTATATATTTCATTTCTAAAATTTTTTCTTTGCCTTTATTAAATAATTGAGCTCTAGGTCACCTAGAGCTCAATTATTTAATAAAGTCATTCATTTCAAAGGTCGAAAAACTTTTCATAATTTTTTCTTTGCGTGAAAGCTAAAAGAATTTTCTAAAATATTCTATTTTAAATATTTAATGTTTAACCCTTTATAGAAAGAAACATGGCGTCAAAAGGTTAAAATTATTATTTTTTAAATGCAAATACATCACTAGACACAATTCTCTGTCATACAAGGAAACAATTTCTTAAATTTAATTGATAGCCTTTAGATCTAAACATCATTCTCAAATTTTTAAATTTAGTCTTTTTAATTTAGAAAAATAAAAAACAATAAATTGTTATGGAAAAATGATACAAGCCTTTTCTAAATAATTCATTAAAAATAATAAATCGCGGAACCCAAAAATCGAATTTGTTGATTTTTAGTAAAAACTCCATATTTGGCAAATATGCATATTTTTTTCTAATCGAGAGTGGACACATTTGTGAAAAGGGCACTTCACAAAAAAAAAAAAAAAAAAATAGCACAAAGAATGTAATCATTCCGTAATAAAATAGTAGAGAGTGTACCAATCCAATACAATTTAAATGGCCGCTGAATGAATATTAAAGAAAATACGAATATTCAAATTTACACGCTTTTTGCATATTTCTCATTTTTAAAATAAAATTAATCGTGCATAAAATAGTGGATTTTTTGAAATTTTAATAACTAAAAACGCCATTGATTGAGTGACTTTATAGAGTTTCTGAATACAGTAGTCCCCACTTAAATGCGAAAACAAAATGCAGAGTTTTCGACGCATTTAAGCGAGGAATCATTTATGCGAAAACTCGGATAAATGCGCAATATCGCATTTAGCTAAATATGGACTAAATGCATAAAAGCGCATTTAAGTAAATTATTTTTGAAAAGGAAAATTATTCAAGTTCGAGGCCATACTCTATATTTCTTTAATAGGATATTGTCCTAACAAATAATCTATAGAGTTTTTGTTTTCAAATTTATTAATTGAGCACTTTCAGGAATGTGTTGATAGACCTATTTCGGGAATTTTACAGGTTCTCATCATCAGAACACGTTTTGAAAGAAGTGACAATCCCATGCAAAACCTCAAACATTCATATAACCTAGTTATGCCACTAAATGAGAACTAATATATGAGCTCGAAGTTAACGATTATCACCATTGATCAAAAATAAATTGAAAACTTGTTCGTTATGTGCAAGCTCTACCTTTAGTAGATATACAATACACGCATTTTATTTTTATTCTCCTTTTTATTTTTACAATTTTTTTTTATTTAAAAACAGGATGAAAGGGGAAGTAAACAAGACCGTACTTTGTCTTTTTTACAAGTTTAATATAGTTTTTTATTAAAAATACAAATTATGTTTTTTCGAACTTTAATTGTGCAATGAAAATGAAAATTATTCAAGTTCGAGGCCATACTCTATATTTATTTATTAGACTATTGTCCTAACAAATAATCTATAGAGTCTTTGTTTTCAAATTTATTAATTGACCACTTTCAGGAATGTGTTGATAGATCTATTTCGGGAATTTTCTATGAGCTGTGCAAAATTATATATTAAATCTAAAAAAATAAAAATAAAAAAAAGATTTACCAAGGGTAAGTCCATATTTTGAGGGTGTCTGAAAAATTTGATAATACGATTCTTGTTCTGATCTATTGGAATTACAAAAAACAACTACTTTATTCTTTTTTCACACAATGATATCAAAATTTAAGGAAGTTAACAAGAGATGCATTTACTTAAAAAAATTTAAAAAGGCGTTTTAGTTTTTAAATATGTTATATATATTAAATAGACCTTTCTAAAATTTTTTTTTTTGGCAAAAAACACTTGGCCTTTGAAGTGTTTTCCAAGTTTAAAGTTTTATTTTTGCCAAAAAAAAATTTCAGTGTAATAGAAAATTTTAACAGTATATGTTTTGGAAAGCTGACTTATATACCTTTCTAATGGTACCAAGATCTTTGAAATCGGTGCAGCCATTCCGTAGTAATCACAGCTTGAAAGTACATATTATCGCAATTTTTCAAAAACTTCGATACCTTGCCACGCCCACATATGTTCGAAAATGCAATTTCTAAAAATTAGGTTGAGTTTGTATAGGTATAATGTACCTGTTTGCAAAATTTCATCAAAATCTGAGAGGGTCGGGTTCAATGAATATCGGTTTTGATACGAAATTCTTCTTATGTATGTTACCGGCTTTTTTTATGTATGAAATATATTTTTGCCAGCACCTTTTGCGCATTTAAACGGGAAACGCACTACAGGGGGCGCTTTTAAGCGGGAACTACTGTACAACATTTAACTGAAATAGAAAGAACCAAGGTAAAAAATGGACTTTTTTGGCCGGTCTTCGGTGGAATGACCGATATATTTATATTTCGTAAAAATTCATTTAATATTGCTAAAAATAGCAAAACTTATATCCTGCTCTCTTTACTGACTTTGGGCTAACACAGCATGAATGTGAATAAGGATATGGGCACTTAACCCAACTGACCTTATTTTTCTCATTCGTTTTTTTATAATTGAACATATTATTGATTTAAACAAATTCATTTGAACAAAATTTGTAAATAATATACGTTTTAATTAAATTCAGTTCATTCTTCACAATTTGTACCATTGTTTCGACAGTTATTGTTTTTTTTATTGATATTCCATAAAAATGTCAGTGTTAAAAGTTAATAAAAATAATATCAGGGTTCTAGTTACTGAAAATAATAATATGGATGTAGTATACAAAAGTATGTAATTATTTGGGAAAATTATGTTAAATGAAAAACAATCTGTTGTATTATAAATTCAATGCTTTTGGCAAATCATTACCATGACAGTAATTAAATTTAAATATTTTATTATTCAACAACCATCTGTATTTTATTGCAGTTTTAAACTAGGATGTATAGCAAATAACAATAATTGGGCACTTGTAAAATATTAAACGTATATTATTAATAAATAACAAAAACAGCTATAGGTACAATATACCATATTACAGTAAGTCAACAAAAATTAGGTACGTCCAAGTGTAGAAAATCATTACCATATAATTGGTTATATAAGTACACGAAAAAACTAAATAGTAGAAAAGTTAGTCAAAAGTCTTGTAAATCAAATATACTATTTTTCAACAAATTTTTTTTTGTCTAAAATTGTGTTTTCAGCTAAAATTTTTGATTTACTTATCCAGCACATAACGCTTTACAAATATTTTACTAATATATTTTGCTAAAAAAAATTGTGCTGACAAGCACATTAAAAGTGTGTACGACCACCGGACTGAAAATTCTGCGAATGAAGTACATAGATGTCGCGGCATGTCAATCTTTTGCTGAATATACTAATTTTGCTGCTAAAAATCAGCTAGCTAATTTTTAGCAAAAGTTTTGCTGATATTAGCAAATTTTTTTGCAAGCACCCTTCTGACCAAAATTTTGCGGACTCAACAAAATTTTTTGCTGACTTAACTACACAGAAAAATTATCAACCTTAAATATCTAATAAAAGATTTAATTTGAATTTAATTTGTTTCTAAACAAATATTTACTTGACTCAATTAATATTTTAAATGACTTTTAAATATATAAATGCATATTTTATTTTAGATGCAATTATCATATTATTTTTTCATACACTGTATGCATAAATAGAAAATTTTTAGTATAAAATACCAAATACATTTGAAGTTAACAAAGAAAACAAGCACACATACAAACAGACTCAGCATTACAAAAAACACACATACCAACGTATATATCACACACTTTTTTGTGAGTATCATATTTTTTTTTTTTTTTTGTAGAAGTTATTTATAACTTTTTTTTCCTTTTTAATTTTAATAAATGGTTTAATTGATGGTATCAGTGTCGTGATAGGTGCAAAATCAATTAAAATATTAATTGATTCAATAAATTTTTAATTGAAACCCGTTTTAAGTTTTTTCTGTGTAGGTTTTATTTGAGTGTATATTAGAGCGGCATTTTTTTAGATTTTTATTTATTATTGTTGCTATTATTGCAGAAGTAGGTGTAAAAGTTGTGTGGGGCGAGTTATGAGAGAAATCGGAAAGGTTTAACCTGTGGATTCCCGCGGCCAAAGTTTTTGATTTTTGAAAATTTTTCTTTAATTGCTTTAATGAAAATATGTCTTGCTACACATCATTTTTCATTTTGGCATGCCGAACACGACTATATATTTTAAATATATAACTAACGGTTTTGGAGAAATTGCAGTTTACAAAAAATTATGTCTTTTCTTCCATTCTAGAATTTTTTTTTAAATATAACCCTAAATTTTTTTATTGTTAGTCCGGTAATTATGCATAATTAGCATAATGCATAATTAGCATAATTAGCATAATTATGACAACCTAAGTAAAAAAGTTTTTATATAGTTATACATTATTTTACACAGTTATTTAAAATGATATATTGCAAAATATATATTCATATAAAATCATATAAAATTATATCTCCATTATATAATTATATCTTTCTTTATGTTAAACTTCATATAGTGCAATATATAAAAATAAATAATTACATAGCGGTCTATATATGATTACATATGTCACATGTAATTGCATTACAGTTGTGTGAAAAATAATAGAGCCACCCCCAAACCTCAATTTCAATACTTTAAAATTTATACAGATAATAATTTTCTTTAAACTTTTTGTTGTTTGTTATTAGGTATTATTGTAATATAAAAAGCATAAATTAAATATTTGAATTCATTGCTCTAAAAATTAAAATAACAAAAATTCGGTATACACAATTATTTTCTCTGTGAAAAAAAATAGTGCCATCTAAACAAACCACCTAAAATTATTAAAAAGAAAATATAAATAATATGTTTAATAAAATAATTGCTTACATTACTGCTTATACTACCTCAGTACTTAGTAGAACTGCCCTTATTTTTTATTACTGCGAAGCAGCGCTTCGTCATAGAGTCAACTAATTTTTGACAATTCGTGACTGGAATATTCTTCCATGCAGTCTTAACCATTGCACACAGCTCATCGTAATTTAATAGATTCTTTCCTCTGAGACATCTTTTAATCTCGCCCCACAAGTTTTTGATGGGATTTAGGTCTGGTGACTGTGAAGGCCATCCCAAAACCTTCACATGGTTGTCCCTACACCATGCCTTTGCCAACTTCGATTAATGTTTTGGATCATTGTCCTGTTGGAATATCCATTCAAGCGGTATTTCCCACTCAGCATAAGGCATCATGACTTTTCTTAAAATATGTGTATAAAATTTTGCATCCATTATATCCTGTGTGCGATATAAGGGTATACAATTTTAAGTATTATTATTTTTCACACCACTGAATTTATATGTAATTGTATTTAATTGGATGTAATTGCATCACATTATATAAAAAATGGACATAATGTAATGCAATTTTTTAAAAAAGGTCAACAATACATACAAAATTCTCATACCAAACATACATCAACAAGAATATGTTGTGTTTAAATAGTAGTATACATGCCGGTTTCCATAATTGTTCACAGTAATGGTATAATTAGCAGCTGGACTGGCAACACTTAAAATAACACCAAATAATAAGCTTTAAGATTTAAAGCTGTTGGCTAAACTTGTTAGAAAGACGAAAATAACTCATGTTGTTCGGATAATCAATTAACATCACAAAATTTCTGTGGTTTGTTGATATATATACTTGATCAAACCATAAGTTTCTTGTGGGTGGTGGGTTAGAATGAGGCTGAAGATAACCTAGTTGCTTAGGTCGAAAGTGCGGCACTCCCTCTTGCGCTGATCCCGACAAAAATTTTGTTTCATCTTCTCTTACATTTATTAACAATTAAGTGTTTTCTTATATTTGTGGTAATAGCGACATTTTATTTATCCTGACAATTCAAAATGAAATGCAATTTAAAAAAAGATCAACAATACATACAAATTCTCAATAATAAAAATATTGTTTAGCACACACAATGAAAAAGTATTCTGAGCTAAGGAAAAAGGCTACAAATATTTTCGATATATCGAGGCCTTTAAAAAGGTTGTTAATCAATAGCATATTGAATTTTAGTAAAGAAACATTTTGAAAACTTAATAACTTTTAAGTAGGGTACCATAAAGTGTACACGTTGCATCTTTTTTATTAACAAAAAATGTTTTTTGAGTGTGTAGAAGAAAATGTACTTTATAAGTTTTTTTGATAAAATTTTATTTTTTCCGACCACTCTATTTCATAAATGGTGTACTTTAAAAACGGGAAAAAGTTTTTTAAAAAAAAATATTTTTTTGAAGTAGAATCAAAAGGTGAATTAAAATTTCATATTAATACAGCTCTTTTTGCTCTGCAGGAAAAGGGACCCTAAAGCAACGCTTTTGGCAGCCGCGTGCCTGTGCAAGGAGTTGGAATTAAAAAAAAAAATAAATAATAATGCCATTTTTTTATTAATGCCAAAATGATATCCCAAAATCAAAGAAACTGTATACTTTTCTGACGAATTCCAATAATTATATTTAAAATCAAAATTCACAAAATATTTTTTTACTTGGAAACATTGAATATACTATAACTTGTAAATTTACCTACTAATATCGAGGAAACACTGAAGATTTACATAGTAAAATTGTTATGCTTTTCAATTTGTACACATGATTATTGAAGACATATTTTCTTTAAATTTCGATTTTTATTAATTGCACAGCGCTACAAAATTGACCCCTAATTCAAAAACAAAGAGTATCGACCATTGATCCCTAAATATCTCGTCCACGATGATTTTAATGGCGTGCCTAGTTTTTTCATTTACCGTTTCCACACTGGTATAAAAACTCGCCCACATGTCGAAAACAAAAAGAGGTGTGGCAAAAATATTTGCTTCCTAGATCAAAGCCTATATCCTACAAGCGGGTTCCCAATTAAGAGGCCATTTAAACGAAGAAATTAATTGCAGGCAATTTTTGAATTCACTTTTAAATTTGATTCTAAAAATCATGAACATTTAAACGAGGAGTTTTTGCATGCAATTTTTTTGACGTTTATTTTTCCAATCTTCTTTAATTGTTCATTCGTTGAAATTTAATTTATTCGTAATAATTTAAAATAATATAATTTAATAATATATATAATATAAAATAATATAATTTAAAATAATATATAAATAGTTCTTTATTCCGCATTATTTATTTATTATTTTACGAAATATTTTCGATACACAACACTTGAGAAGCCGAATACGAATAAAGCAAATTAACAAGAATACGAACGATAGCAAAAAGAATGTCAAAAAATATCTTGAAAACGAAAATCGTGCATTTTTTGCTACCCCCGATTGCTTCTCTACCCCGTTTGCCTACAAACAATAATTGCAGGCAACGTTGCAGGCAACAAATTGCTCCGTTTAAATGGCCTCTAAGACTAAATTTGCAACATTTTGAAATCACGTTTACCTCTACAACATCGCCGAAAGAAATTTTATATTATAAAGAATATGAGTAGAATATGTATATGGAGGACAAGGGCTTTGGCTTGGCAATATCATAAATACAGATCTCAATATAAATTATTTGCAAGGGAGGTATCCCTACACGGACCCTCAGATCGCAGTGAAACCTGGGTATATTGCAGAGGGGAAAAAATAAGTAACACCTATATATTTTTTAGTTGCCCAATACCGAATTTTGGTGTTAAATCTAGTTGTCAAAAGGACTCCAATTTTAATTTTAAATTTAATTTAAATTTTTTTGCCTTTTTTCATGGTGGTTACAAAAAATATATGAAAATTGGTTATCAAATGAAAGATATTTTAAAGATCTATATAATAGAGCAAAAAAAAAAAATTTTTTTTAAAAAGTTGTCATACATTTCTTACAAACTTTACCCCTATTTTTACCCACTAAATATTCGATAGGACAAGTATGTTTCTTAGCAAATATTTCTCATTTTTGTCCCCTCTATTACATATCCAAGATTTTTTGGAGATTCCGTTATCCTCGCCTGCATACCTCCCTTGTCAGATAACATTCTAATTTTATCGATTTTGTTGTTGTTCTACAATTTCTAACAATTTTTTAACACTTGCGATTTTTGTTTTAAATTATAGCTTTTGTTTCCCTTTTGTGTCATTTGTTAGAGTTCACAAAATATTTACAATCTGCTAAAATTTTTAAACATAATTTTAAAATAATATTTATATTTTTTTTTTATTGAAAAACAGAATATGCATATTTATTTATTTTATGTATTACAATTTATAATTTTAATGTTAATATTTTGGCGATTATTTAAATTTTGGCACAAAATTATTACGAATTTTTTAAACGGTTGCAAAAACATTATCATTAAAGTGTTTAATGTCATTTACACGAAAAACATATTGTATTATGTTAAACAGATTTGTTTAGATTTATTATTGTAGTGTTTAAAATGTTTATACATGAAACAATTTTAATTAAAATTTCAAGTAATGCATGAATGGTATACAAAACTAAACAAATCATGATATTTAATTTTGTTAAATATAAGGGAAAGTATCCAAATGTGAAACTACATCTGGTATTTGGGCTATATAAAAAACCTAAGTGGAATATTGGCTTATGGGCCAACCGTTTGTGTATTTTTCATCCATAAATCCTTTTCTTTTGACACATAAAAAAAATTATATAACAATTTTCAAAACAACTCAAAAGGTCCACATTAGGGAATATGTACCCTAAAGTGGACCTATAATTAAAACTTTCTAAGAAGGTATAAAATAAATAGAAACTTATGTCAAAACAACTTTAAACTAATGTTTAACTTAAATTTTATTTGTAATATACTTAAAAAAGACGACGACGAAAATGTCACATTTTTAGTTTGTGCTATATTAGGTACACTCAAATAAAAAAGTTAGTGATTCTTTCAGCAAAATTTTAGTCAGGAGGGTGCTTCCAAAAAAATTGCTTATGTCAGCAAAGTTAGTAGAGTCAGCTAAAGTTTTGCTAACATTTAGTGGATTAGAAATTAAAAAACCCTTGCTAAAAATTAATAAAATTGTTGCTGAATGTTAGTAGACTGAAAAAAGCTCAAAAAACTTGTAGAAAAATTATACTTTAGTTAATTTATTTGCTGAAAATCATAAAACATATTTTTGTGATTATTTTTAAAATAATTTACAATATGTTACAAAATATAAAAGTGTTCATACTGCCAAATTAACGACACGAATTAATGTAATATCTAAAAACAATTGAAATAATTATATGTAACACTAACAAAATTGTCTTTCAACTACTTACATCAATGGTTGTATAAATGATGCTATATTTCAAAGGAACGCAAATGCCGCAGCAAATTATAGAAATGAAACAAAAAAAAACAAACAAAATATAACATATACAAACCTTTTTTGCAAAAAGAAAACGGAAACATAAAAATCTATCTAAGATGTATGCCGTTGTCTTTCGCTTTAGACTGTCTACTTGCTGTATATTTGTTTGCAATTTGACCACACTAGATTATTAATATCTATAAACATTTAGTTTACATATACACATTTAATCTTTATTAAGTTTAAATATTTATTTTGTCTTTTATTTAATTAATAGGCAATTACTTTCACAAGCCGGTGACAATACAAAATTTCAGTTGTTTTGATCCTCAATTTTGTTTTTGTATGAAAAACAGATACAAAAATCTTCCATGGTTGATTTTTTATATGTCTTACTAGAGTTGTACTTTTTAGTATAATTTTCCTCGTCACTACTACATCGTGACATGCCGCGACATCTAATTCATTCTGCGTATATCTTTCAATCTGCTTGTCGTTCACACTATTGATGTGTTAATCAGAACAACTTTTTAGCAAAATAAATTAGTATAACATTAGTAAAATATTAGTTCAAAACAGTTAACTAAGTATAACTAAAATTTCAGTTTAAAACATAATTTTAGCAAAAAATTTGCTGAAATATAGTATACCTGATTTAGATGTTTTACTAACTTATCTACTAACTTATTTTTTTGAGTGTACACTTTTTAAGCTATTTCCACAAGTGTAACATAAAACAAAATTTTGAGAAAAGTGTATTGCTTTTCCAAAATTCTCTGAAAGTTTTTTAATTAAAATGAACCTAAATATGGTTTAATGACATGTTAACCTTCTTATTTATCAAATTTACAAAGACCAAAATAACATCCCTCAAACTTTACAATGCATTTCCATCATAATTCCCCATATGAACTGAACTTATAATTCTTTGGTTACTAATAAAGCAGTAGACATATATAGCTATCATATAATAAGTTAATTTAGTTAATTGAAAATAACATTTTACTCTGTAAAATTAACAAAAAAACTTTTGCTAAATATTTGTAGGCTCAAAATAGCAAACAAAAACTGTAAGTGGGCTAAAGTCGTCAGCAATCTTTTCAAAATTTTAAATTATTGCATAAAAGCGATATTTTAGGATTACAGTCAAAACATGATGTGCGACTCAATCTATTTTATAATATGTTTACATGTTGGTGTTTTGCATAGCAAAATAATTTTAAAACAAATTTGTTTTATGACGTAAACAGGATAAGATAAATAAACTCGGCACGTCTCACGCCATTACCCGTGTAAGATATTTTTCACTAATTTTGCATTTGTTGTTTTCATTGATTTATTTTCTTCAAATCACACTTAGTTACTAAAATTTATTTTTTACATATTCTTCATACATTGTTTTATGTTAAACAAATAAAAAAAATTAATTCCGTTAAAATAAAACAACAAAAAAATTAATAATAATAGATGTATTCAAAATGCAGGTGTTCAAAACATTTGCAACTCTCATTATTCTTACTCTTAACGAAACAATTTATACTATCAAATGCTAGGATATAACGGTAATCGCATTCCTTTTTAATATGAGATTCAGGCCGTTACATTTTTTAAACAAATTTATAATAATTATTGTTCTTTAATAGTTGTAATAAGATGTTGGAAGCATAAACATAGTAAGAATAATTTTTGTAAAAAATGGCAGGAAATAAATACAATTCTGATTTTAAATCAAAAGTTTTAAGTGATTTTCAAAATGGACTTTCGCAAAAAGAAATTTCTATAAAGTACTCCGTTCCAAAATCAACGCTTTGCCGCATTGATAATAGTGGTAATATCCACACAACTCATAAAGGTGGAAGACCCCGTATTACAACTGTAAGAGAAGATTGGAAAATCAAGAATTTTTTTACGAAATATCCCAGAGCAGTTCCAGAGAAGCTAAAACTGATCTTTTAATAAATGCCAGTCTTCCCACCATTAAAAGAAGAGTCCGAGAATATGGTCTTAGAAGTTATAGATGTACAAAAAAACCGTTTGTGTCGGAGAAAAACCGAGAAGCTCGGCTGAGTCTAAATTCAACCTCCGGGGATCAGATGGAAGAGCCAATGTTCGAAGACCACGAGGCGAAAAGTTTAATCCCAGATACCCAACCACCACAGTGAAGCCCGGTGGTGGAAACATTATGGTGTGGGGGTGTTTTTCAGGAAATGGGATTGGCCCAATTCACCGCATTACTAGCACAATGACGGCCACAATCTATCGAGATCTTTTGAGTTCAGTTATGCTTCCGTATGCTGAATGGGAAATGTTACTCTCATGGACCTTCCAGCACGACAACGACCCAAAACACTCGGCGGGGGTTGTAAAAGTTTGACTGCAGGAAATTGAAATTAATATCATACTGTGGCCGGCTCAATCTTCCGATCTCAACCCGATTGAAAACATGTGGATGATTGTAAAACGGAATATCGGCAATAAAGTATTCCGAAATGGTGATGAACTTTTCGTCGAGTTGGAGAAGCAGTGGAATGAAATTTCTGACGATTATATTAAAAAGCTTATTGCCTCAATGCCTAAGAGGTGTTCTGAAGTTATAAAAAATAATGGCTACGCTACCAAATACTGAGAGTTAAAACCATTGTTTGTATTTCCTGTTAATTACTTTAAGAGTTGCAAATGTTTTGAACACTGCACTATTGACTTATTTTGTTAATATTACTTTTTTTTAATTTTTGAGAAGTTATGAATAATTATTTTGTATTTGTAAAAAAATTATAGTATATTTTTTTACAAATACAAAAAAAAATATTCATAAAATAAAATTTAATAAAAAAAAAACAAAAACTATTACCCCAAATCTTTTTGATCAAAAAAATTATAATTACCTAAACCATGATTTCAGTTGCTAATGTTTTGAACACCACTGTATGTATTTACCATGAATTTTTTCATAGAAGGAGTTGCAAAAAATATTTTTTATACAATTTGCTTTAGAAAATTTGCGTTGATAAACTCGCGTCTGAAAAAAATTGTAAACTTTTCAGCAGTTGACTGCAGACCGTCCAACGGTTAACTTAAAGTTATTACGTTCATTTTGTAATTAAATTTGAAACGATTCAAACTAAAACTATATTATTATTAGAGCAAGGAATTTCTTGCAACTAAAAAAGAAAAAAAAGACGCTAACATTAGCTAAAAATGAAAAATATTCATTAAAAAACCTGAAAAATACGCGCTTAAAAGAACACTTTTTGCAAAAAACATTTTTTTAAGTGATAGTTCGAATATTCAAATTGAAATTAAGATTATAGAGTTATTTACCATTTTCCTTAAAATTTTATCAATTAAAATTATTGAATCGCTATGTAATTAATAGTTTCTAATTTTAAAGTTTTCAATTTACAAATTCAATTTTTTCAGTTTTCAGTTTCAATTTTCAAAAAATTCAAGTTCTAATGCAAAATTCCAAACTTATGCCGAAAACTTATTTAACAAATTTGTCCCTATTCGGAGTTCATTATTGGCTAAGGAAATTATCAGGCGACAATGTTCTTAGAATTTCTAAAGATATTTGTTAGGTTAAGTTTCGTTCTCGTGTAGAAACATGATTTACCATTTGAAATATCGAAGAAGAAACAAAAGAAAAAAACAAATTACCGTACTTTAAATTTTTACAAAATTTAACACTTCAGATTTAATGTAAAACAAAATTTAATCATTATATAGGGTGTTTTTATAGAGGTATAGAACTTTGAAATGGAATAAACCAAAGATGAATTTTTATATTGACATGAAATTTACTTATTCGAAAGACAATCTTCTGGCATTATAATTTAAAAATGACTTCTGGCATATGACCGCCACGGCTGGCTCGGACATAGTCTAATCTGGAGGTCCAATTTTCTATGACTGTTTCCAACATTTGTGGCCGTATATTGGCAATAACGCTGCGAATGTTGTCGTGCAAGTGGTCAATCGTTTTATCGATTATAATTTTATTGGATAATCATCATCACACACACGACATTTGCATATTGACGTATCCATTTAACCACGCAAACCAAGATCTTTCCCAAAATCTTCCATAAAGTGGTTGGACACATATCAAATTCCTGTGCACGATGGCAGATAGACTGATTGGGATCTCCCTTTACGCTACGCTCTACAGCGGCAAGGACTTCTTCTGTACGCACTGTACGAAGTCTCTGTGGATGCATATTAACGTTGTTCAGGCGTCAGTCTATTCATGTTGAAATGCCAAACCAAACTAAACATAATTCACTTGACAGCTGAATAATGACCACCAGTTAAAAGGTGTTGCCTACTTAAAGTTTTATACCTGCATAAAAAACACATTTTACTTACTCTATGCTATTACACGTACCATTGTATTAAGCTATACAAAATTATATATAAAATCATGCTGTTTAATATATACCATATGTAGTAATATATGACACATCTACGGTAATATTAATCAACATATATTTAAATGTTAATATGTATAGGACCATATCAACATTTCTTAAATAACCAAATCCAAGATAAAATTATATATGATTATATAAATCATAACATATATCCATACTAAGCTATATAAAGCAGTTTTTATATAATATTACATTTAAATAAGATTGCACTCGTATATGAACTCTGAAATCAAGAATAATATTTTTGATGTTCGCTCTTTTATGTTAAAGCTTCTTCCGTTTAAGAGCATCATGTAAGATTCGAAAGTAGATTTTATCATAGGGATGATCCTAACTTATGATATTATGATGACTGCGGCTGATGTTATGACAATTAAGGATCATAGTATGATCATTAGGACCATAATCACCACGTATTCGCAATTATATTTTGACACTCTTAAACCATATTTTTTTTGTGTGTTATAAGACCATCAATAATTAACGATAATCTTGATTCTCAATTAAGTCCACTTAAGAGATTATGCCATAATCACACAGATATTAAATTATTAATTTTGTTTATACGGATTAGAGTGACGTTAAAAATAATAAATTAAAATTAAAAAAAAAAAAAAATTATGACAAAATTCAAAAACTCAGTCCATATTTAATCCGTATATTACAAAAATTTTTTAAAATCGAAAATGTCGATCTAAATAAATAATAATTCAATAAAAATTTTAAAATTCAGTCCTCACTATCACATTAACGTTTGTGTTTATATATTTTAATGAGTCCCTCATGTGTTTAGATTGACACGCGTTTATTATTATTACAAAATGTTATGTTTGTTAGTTGAATGAGAAGATTTTATGATGTGTGCTCTATGTGGTACTGTGGTACACTACAAAAAAAAAAAAAGTCAGTAAAGTCAGCAACATTTTTACTGGGAGTATCCTTGCAGAAAAATTGCTAATATCAGCAAAAAAAAAAATAGTAAAGCAATTCTAGCAATTCTTCGGCAAAAATTTTACTGACGTTACTGACTCTTTTTTTTTAGTGTATATGATTTTAAACATATTATTATTAAAATCACTGTACGATAACTAAATGCCTGGCATAAATATGATGTTGTTGTTTATATCGATAAAATTGGGCGCCATTATCAGAATATTGAAGGTAAAAATAGGTTTCACTCAAAATATATTGTTAAAGTGTACTTATAGGTTAACCAACATTGGAAACTTTATAAAATTTTTGTTTAATGAAGTTTTTGGCATACTCATGTGTGAACTGAAAAAAACCATTTGTCATGTCTACAAAACCTTTCGTATATTGTACGAAGCATTTCGTTATTTCGCAGCACGAAAATAGTTCGTAAAATATAGAAAATTTTTCTATGCATTTTACGAATTTATTTTTGTGTTTTACGAAAAATTTCGTTAATTATATGAAATTACAACATTTTTCTGTGCATTTTACGAATTATTCTTTTATATTTTACAAAAAAGTTTTGTTGTTTCACATCACGATAATCTTTCGTAAAGTAAACATAATATACGAAATTTGTTTACACATTTTAAGCATCAGCAACATTTTACTAATTTGTTTTTTGGACTGTAACAGTTTTTGTTTGATGTATAAATTGTGCTCTAGTTTTGAAAAATACGTTCAGTCGGTATGCATTCAATCTGAAAGAAAAAAAAAAAAATTAATATATGTTCAAATCAGAATTTATTAATCACAAAACATAAATAATGGATGGTTTTTAATAAAATACAGTTAAACTGAAATATAAATATATTGCCAGAGTTGCAATAATACTTTTCTAAAAAATATAAAAAATTGGATAACCTAGGTGAACATTATAATATATGGTAATACTTACATGCTTCTTATGTGGCAACATATCTAACGATATATTGTTATTTATATCTAACGATATATTGTTATATATGCTATATATAATAAGATACGATAGATCAATTGTCATAAACTAAATAATTTAAGATATAATAATATATACTGTCTTATAAAACATATTTTTTAGATATAAAATATGCCTATAAATATATGGTGCCATATATATAATACAACTTAAGACATAAGTATATATGATATAATTATGTAAGATACCATATATGTCACAAAACTAAAAAAAAAAAATAATATAAAATTAAATTTCATAAATTTAAGATCACTTAGTATTAAAGATATATACAGTGATGTAAAAACATTAGGTTTTCAAAAAACGAGCTTTTAAAATTATCAATGCATTTAACAAATCATTTGACATTCTGTTTCGAATCTTTGTTACAAGATTTCCAGCAACTGAGAAAACACGTTCGCTTTACACTGATGTTGGCTTTATTGTTAGTAGAGCATTATACAGTTTATCCAAATTTTAGGTACGGTGGTTAGAAGTTTCAAAAAGAGCCAACTCCTTTTTGAAAATATTTTTTCCTGCTGATATTTGGGTATAGCTTTCGCATTGTTAATTGCATTATTTAATTTATTTTAAAAGCTTTATCAGCTTGTACTTCGGAAACGTCGTCATCACTACTAGATGATACTTCATTATCACTTTGCCCAAACAGGCGTTTATACATTTGTTCGGCGAATATTTTTAAACAGTTTTTAATATATTCACAGTCTTTTAAATAATTAATTAATGATAACATATTATTGTCACGACGATCATTAATTTTGGTTTTAATTGTGTCGTATAGCGTATTCATTATGACATCTGCAATTAAAAGATTAGAGTCACGTCGACTTAGGGATTTAAATTGGATTTAAAACTTCAACCAAAACTTCTAAAAGAGGAATGTGTTCTTTAATCCATGAGTCTGTGGAACTAAAAATATTTTTTTTAAATTCCCGTTTTCCCGGGAAAAATATTTTTTTTCCCGGGAATTCCCGCCAAACTTTTCCCGGGAAATCCCGAACCCCAAACCCTAAATATATGATATAATAATATAAACTGTCTTTTAAAACATTATTTTTTTGTGAAATATAAGATATGCCTATATAATTGGTGCCATATGTATAATTCAACTTAAGACATAATTATATATGATATAATTATGTAAAATAACATATATGACACAATATTATCAATATAGTTTGGGATATGATTACATATGGTGGAGAACATCATTAGTATTTTTAGCACGCATATTATATAATTATGTATTGTTATATATAATTATATATGAGCCTAACGACACAGTTTTTTTCTTTAAATTTCATTCAAAATTAATTATTTCATAGCATTAAAAAGTTTTTAAATATCATATTCGATCCACCAGAAGTTACTTAAATTTATGAATCTAATTATATCCAACAATATCTAAATAGATTTCATGGGATATTATTATCATTTTTATCATAAATTACATATTATTTGAGCCCCCAATTTTAAGATCAATTTTTATCTAAGTAATATGTTTGAGTGATATAATTGGATGTTACTGAACAACAAAATACGAAAAAAAATACGAAAGATTTTCGATATCTTCGGAAAATTAGTCAATTCTAAAAAATATTGGTACATGTTACGCAAAAAATAACTATAAAAGTTTTATTTCCTCAAAACGATGCATATTTTTTTTCAGTGGAATATTGTAAATTTTTCTATTACTTAAAATAAATTTTTATTTGGAAAAAACTAAAATTCATCTGCAATTACAACCACTGTTTGTATTAATTATGAGATATACCACACATGAAGTGTTTTTATAATTCATGTTCAGATGGTGTTAATATTTCCACCGTGAACGTGTGTATCATTATGTTTCATTCATGGATGGTAACCGATTCGAATGCGGGTATCGGTAAGGGTAGCGCTTTTTTCTTTTATTTCGGCAATGGTATTTTATGGGTAACGATATTTAACTTATTGCGGTAAAGGTTTTTAGCGTTAACAGTATTTTAATTATTTCGGTAATGTTGTTTTAACGGCAACGGTATTTTTGTAATTTCGGTAACGTTATTTTAAGGATCACGTTTTTTCAGTTATTTTAGTAACGTTATTTTAAGGTTAAGTTAAGTTATTCAGGTTATGTCAATGCCCACCGATGCACAGTGGTTGCAAAGTTGAAATTAATACTGAATTTCATGTTTTCCGCTCATGATGAAATTTATTAATTTCATTAAAAACATATTGAATATCATGTATCTGAAATGCTAGGGCGATATTTTCATTACTTTTTTGTAGGCGTTTCCTCAAAGTGTGCCAAGTCTAACACACAACATTTAAAAGAAAATCCTAAAAAATAGTAAGAAACTAAAAACTCTTGGAATGACTTTAAATGTGTATTGTTGTTGTGTATTTTCCCATAATTTAGGTATTTTAGATGAAAATTAAAAAAAATAAATTATAGAAAAAAATTTTTTTTGACAAAAATTTGCTTCATCTTAGGAGTCTAAAAATTATTATTTTCTTCAACTTTGATGGACTAGAACTTTTGTGCGCGGTCGAGCGCGGTGCTCTACCTTATACCAAATGAAAGCTTGAAGTCTAATTTAAACAATAAAGTTAAATTCAGCTGCTAGTTTTTGCTAGCCTTTGTCTAGTAAACGTTTAAATAGAAAACAAGCTACTTTTTATTGCTTATTACGCATTCTCTCGTTATATTACGTTTGCTGCTTGCTCGCTTGTTGCCATCGCAACCATACCACTTGTTATAACAATGAATGATGATAAGAGCACATCTATTTTATTAGAAATTAGAGATTTAATAATCTCGTTAAGCTCTCGTGGTCGTCCAACAAAAAGCTATGAGGATTTAGGCCCTCGTGCAAAAAAAAATAAAATTAATGAGCTATGTAGCAATGTTTCGGCAGAACTCATAACATCTGCTGCGAAAAAATATGTCATGAAGAGAAAATTATTAATAAGTTTTCACCTGAAGCGGCACTAAGCCTGATTCTTGATGCTCAGTTATCTAAAAACCAATACGAACTTATGCGAAATGCTGCAAAGAATATTGGAAGTGATATTTTTCCACCATATCACCAGGTACTTTTGTGATTTTGAGTTTTGTATTGCTGAAGTACATTAGTACTTTGTAATAATTTTTTTTATAATAATGGTCCTCAAAAACAAAATTACAGGTGCTTATAGCAAAAAAAGCGTGTTATCCAAAAAATTTGCTGATAGTAGAAAATATGAGCAAAGTTAGTCTACAAGACTTACTTAATCATACAGCTACAAGAATATTGGAGGCAAAATCAAAAACAGAGCTAGAAGAAGTTCCTTGGCAGTTGAATTTAGTTTCGAAATGGGGATGTGATGGATCGTCTGGCCACAGTGAAATGAAAATATTGCCATTTATATATTTCACTTGTATGGGGAGTGGGCGTAAAAGTGGGCGGACATATTTTATTCTTCATATATTTCCTAATGATGATAAAAAAAGCATCTGTAAAAAATTTGGATGTTCTACGATGACTCCTTCTATTTTTTTCCATTTCTACTATGACGATAAACCACTGTGCGATGTGCCCCATTATGCCAGAGTTCCAATGCCTGGCTAGTTTATGACCGAAATTTTGGAAAATATATCTATTAACAGCGACTCTTTTCAGATCTTGTCACATTATATCGGTAACGGTATTTTAGGGACAACGGTATTTTAGTTATTTTGGTAACCGTATTTTAGTAATATTTATATATGAGTTATATCGGAAACTTTATTTCATTTACTTCGGTAACGGTATTTTAGGAATAACGATAGTCTGTGGAAAGGGTTTTGAATCCATCACGGTACTCTAGCGGTATTGCCTGCCATCTCTGGGTTAATTTTATGGTGTATAATTTTAGAATCTCAACCATTAACTAAAAACTACACAACATCATTACACACATTTATGCGTACATTATACGCAATTATGAGCATTTCAGATATTGGGGTAGCACTTGTTTTCGTAGGCGCCATTTTTTTAAGTAATTAAGAATTTGACTGAACACGTTTATGTAATTGGGAAAAAAAGTTTAAGATGTAAACAAATTTACATAAATAACAAAACTTTATGCGGAAAAAATTTGAATTTTATTAACGGATTATTTTTTACAGATGAATTGTCATTGAACTGAATTGTCATGACACTACAACGACGCAATCAAGTAGAATGACTGTAAACGGAATTTAAGTACACAGGCAAAAACTCGGGGTTTAAAAATAAAATCTATTTTTAACCACAAATTTTCTTTTATCAAATTGTGAAATTTTTCAAAATAAGCACTATTTACTATACATCATACTTGGGATTTTTTCATTAGCATTGAATTTTCATTAGCATTAGTTCATTGAATTTTCATTAGCATTAGTTATGCCAAAAAAAATTTCATTACCACACACAGAGAAATAAAGATCCAACCGCATTGAGAAGTGTATTTTGGTGTAAACAACTAATAAATTCGGTTAGTACAACCATATTCAAGTTTGATTTCTGAATATTTTGGTTTTTGCAACTAAAATTCAGTTGCATTAACCGAATTTTGTTGTGATAACCAATATTCAGTTGTAGCAATCGATTTCAGTTGTAGTATCCGAATTTGAGTCGTAGTAACAGAATTTCAGTTGGCAAATTGCTAAATTTTTCTCTGTGTGCATTTAATTGTAATAAAATTTTTTGGCATTAGCATTTCTTATACTAATGCTAATAAAATCACACTAATGCCTAAAAAACTAATTACAATTGAGCAAAAAAAGCATTTGCTTACAAAAAAAGTGGTGTGTAAATATGCTTTAAATAGGAATGAAACGGATATCGATAGGAATTGTATATTTATATGTATTATCACGCAAAAACGTAAAAATAAATAAATATATCACCCTATGACTGTTTTATAAAAATTTATTAATCGGGATCTCTCCCGGACCTAGCCCATTTATATTATAAGGGTGTATTAATATTCGTTTTGCCCTATCTCGCTTAGTTTTCGGAGATACTGGGCATTTTAAAAAATCGCCAACTAAGCGAAATATCGCAAAACGGACCAAATTTTTGCCAAACTTAACCCACGTATCACGTTCCGATAATTCAAATGTGTTAAGTGCTCCGATTGCACTCATTCTCTGTTTCATTCCATATCGTTCCAGTTTAGACCAATGTTCCATTTTATTATCTGAGTGATTAAATTTGTAGTTTCGCATACATATTTGGGTAAACAAATAATTTGGAAACCCTCTGGCTATTTCATATAAAATTAATCTCTCGGGATCTTTCCCGGACTTAGCCTATTTCTATTATGAGCGTTACTTAAAGTTCCTGCGAAGCCCAGATTTCATCGATATTCACCATTAGTTTTTCGAAAATCTTATCTGTCAGTTGTAATTTGTTTTCTTTAATTGATTCATTACTAATGGTAATGAAATTTAAAATTATTGCCATTAATCACTGAAAACAAATCAATGAAATTCATTATCATTTATTAAACAAATGCTAATGAAAATAAATTCATTACAATTGATATCAATGAAATTGTAATGAATTAATTAGTCCATACATGAATTGAATAATGAATTAATTAGTCCATTAATTTCATTCACACATCATTAAATTAATAAAATTTCTTGGAATTCTGATATACAAAGAAAATTTCTTAAATTCATTAACTACACGTCATAGATTCGCTGGACATTTGTCAACCAATTTATGCATTTATTTGTCGTTTTTAATAGCGCATTATTGATGGTTATATATACTAGTTTTTTGGAGAAGTGAATAAGCGCTTTAGTTTTTATTAGTTACACATTATTTTAGCGCTTCTCGTAGCACTAAAAAGTATTTTTTCTTAAAACCCAAAGAAGGTAGAAATTAATAGCGTCTTAGGTCACATGAAATATTTAAAAAAGTTTTGATTGTGAAGCAAACTCCATATACCCAGCAAAAAATAACTTGGATTTGGTAAGCAGTAGCTACATTTGTATGCTTCCAAATAGCGCTTTACCGCCTTGCATACAATAAAGCAATTAGGGAAGGCGTTCTGTTGTGCTTCCCAAAATGCCTTCTTTGCAGCAGTAAATAATGCTTACAATGAAACAATGAAGAATGCATACCGCGAAGCATTAATGTTGTCAACATATAAAAAAGCGCTTCTTATTGCCTAAGAAGTCATGAATGTATTGCTTCCAAGAGCACATGAAAGAAGCGCTTTGTATTCTGTTTTAGTTTTTACTCTAGCTCAAGTAATATTTTTTAGTAAAACAACGAT
Organism: Delia radicum; assembly: GCA_021234595.1. NCBI lineage: Eukaryota > Metazoa > Arthropoda > Insecta > Diptera > Anthomyiidae > Delia > Delia radicum. The sequence goes on along the minus strand of CM037854.1, from coordinate 68,195,623 downwards.
GTATTCAATAAAAAAACAATATTTTTGGAACGTTGAAAATTTATTTGTTCATGCCATTAAGCCCACAGACCGAAATTACGAAATAAGTCTTCAGGTACAATAAATCTGGCTCGTGGTTAGTAAAACACGTACTTGAGTTTTGAACTTCGTAGCTCATCAGGTAGCTCATCAAAGTCTTTAAAAACGGGTTTGCTACGCCTTTCCGCCACAAAACAAAAATGACAAATTGGACTGCGGTTTACATCGGTTTCATAGTTACTACGAAATGTATGCAAAATTTCAAATTTCTTTCAAACAACAGGAAAGAAATATATATTGTAGTAGCAGAAATTATAGAAATATATTTTAGTAGCAGAACAAAAATTATGTATCGTTGAAAATCAATTTTTCCCCGCCATTTGGCCCACGACCGAAATTAAGAAATTTGTCCCGGATAAATTTTTCCCGTGGTTAGTACAATAAGTATGCCGGTTTTCAGTTTCCTAGCACATCAACTTAAAATTGTAGGTAACACATAATTTATAAAAACGTTTTTGAAACGCGCCTCCAAAAATTGAAAATCTGGCTTTATTATACAAACTTTTGTAGCACTCAATATTTGTATGCCAATTTTCAGCTTTTTAGGTCATCAGGTTGCTTTATAAAGCTTTGGAAAATAGAGAATGTGTAGAAAAATGTAACAAATTAAAATTGCCACGCCCTTTCGCCCATATGCCGAAATTAAAAACATTGGGCCTAATTAAGTACTTTCTGGAGGTTGGTTGTACTTTCCGCTTCCTATGTCATCAGGGGACTTAAAAAAGCCTTGGAAAGGCAAAAACACATACAAACAATTGGAAATTATATATTTCCTAATTTCGGCCGTCTTGAGGCACCATTTTCGGTGCCGCAAGATGGCCGAAAATGGCTCATTTTCGTTAACGTTTTCAAAAAAAAAAAAAAAAATTGATTTCTTCCATTGGGAACCATTTGCCATAAAAAATTGAGAAATCGTTGGTTTAAGGGACATCGTAATGTTCATGTGCGATTATACATGTGACTACATGTAAATATTACCTCAAATTTCTTTAATGCACATTTATAGAGATATATGGAAGCATATATGGAGATTTATGTCTCCATGTAGGGACATGCATGAATGTTTATGAGCATGTTCACACATACATTGAATCTTTATGGATCCACGTATGAAAATATTTACCCGGGTATGTAAATTAAAAATAAAAATATAAATGAATTACAATTATTAATAATTTTGCATAAAACATTAATGAATTTTACATTAATGAAACAACATATTTTTTATTTATTTTTTTTAAAGAGAAGCAACACTCAGGAAATTCTTCCTATTAATTAATGTGTTGCTTTCTTAGGAAACGGGATAGTGGGATATGAATGGTGGTGAAGGATTAAGGGTTCATACTTGGCAACACTGTAATTGCGCGAGTTATAAGTCTTAGAACAGTTGTTGCTCGCCAGCTGATGCAAATAAAAATGTGTTCATACAAAAATAAGATATTAATTTTTTTTAAATATCGTCAACAGTCTCGGATATATTATCAAGGTTTGAACTTTGGTTGGTTATATTTCCACTAGAGGGCGCTTTTAAGCAAATAATATATTAATGTTTCCTTATTTTATATATCTGCAAAGTTTGGTTGAAAATTATCCAGCGGATCAGTGATGTACCCTTTATGAGTTAAGTGCTACCTTTTCATATGCCTATAAATACACAAAACAAGCCAACCAACATAAATATATCAATGCATATATATGGCAAATGTGAACATTCAGTTATCAGGTTTAATTATTTAATTAGCACTTAAAACATGAGGTTTAATTTGTGTAATGTTGCCACTACAATAGGCCAGCAAGCATAAAGGTAGGTATTAAATATAGGGAATGTATGTTTTTGTTGACCTTTTAGTGGTTTTAATTCATTCATTCAACCAGATCATCCAACCGAGCCACCATTTCATTGAAATATACATATTTACATTATTTCATATATTTTCATTCATTCATCTAGACACACACATACAGCTGTAAATATTGTTAATATATTATGTTTTTGCATGGGTATTTTGTTGTTTAACCATACGTTTTTATGGTTACTCTAAGCGCCTAAAAGTATGCACTACACAAACACTCACACATTGTCATACAAATTATTTGCACTGAGTATAGGAGAATAGGAAAAGATAAGAGAGATGGTCGCATGGTTTGGCTGGTTGGTTGGTTAGGTTTTGTTTACTGGTACCTTAACAACGTTCTTTTTTTTTTGTTTATTTGTTGCATACATGGGACTAGTGAATTAAGTGGACTAATGAAATTATGATTTCGTTACCATTGCATTGCTATCAAGTCAGTACCATTTGTAAGTACCATTGAAAAATAGGCTTTTAAAATTGTGAAAAATCTCTCAAATCAGGGATGGAAAGCCCTCGCTGAGATGCAAGCTTATTTTAAATAATTTATTAGCACGCAATTTCTGAAACTATATAAGCATTAGTTTTCAGTCTCGGATATATTATATGGCACAATTGAAATTGAAACACTAAACATATATAACGAAATTAAATAAAAAGGGTAAAGAAATTTGAATTTGTCCTGAGCTATAAGTATTATCAGACATATTAGTAAAAAAAATTAATAAGTCACCCTGTGAAAAATAAATCCTTCGGAATCCCTCCCAAACCAACATCTGTTGTATTATGTTGTATTATCGCGGCGTGTTTCATAGATAAACTTTTGCAAACATTTTGGCCGTTTTGCTCTATCTCGCTTAATTTTTGAGATACAGACCATTTTGTAAAATTACTATTTTTTAAATGGCCAGCATCTCCGAGAGATAGGACGAAAGGGACAACATTTTAGGGCATAAGGAGTATTAATTAACCCGAAAAGGATCCCGAGGAATTACTTTTTTAGGAAAAAACCACAGGGCTTCTCAATTATTTGTTTACCTATACAAATACAAATTTTCTCCGACAATAGAATGGAATATTTTTCCAAAATGGAACGGAATGGAACAGGGAATGTGAGATTGGAACACATAATACATTTGTGTTATCTGTATGTGTTTCGTAGGTCAAGTTTTGCAAAATTTTTGCCCGTTTTGCGATATCTCGCTTAGTTTTTGACGTACTAGCCATTTTATAAAATGGCGTGTTTTTAATGGCCGGTATCTCTGAAACTAAACGAGACAGGGAAACGGACAAAACTTTTGCTCCACAGGTATATTAATACAAACCAATAATATAAATAGGTCAGGTCCATTTTTCAAAACTTAGATACTCCAATAAATCAAACTTCAGTCCAGTGCAATAAAATTTCTTTACATGAAACTAATTTTCCAATTTGGTAATTTTCCATGTTGGTCTTTAAATTCTATTTATTCTCCTTTTCATTACATTTCGTTCCTCATATTAAGCCCGATTAAGCATTGCTTGTTTTATTATCACTTCGAATAAAATAAAATATTTTTAAAAAAAATTATGTATTTTTACTATCCAACCTTGGGCCCAACCCAGGATTTTTTTTGTAAACAAATGCTTTTCTTTTAACAATTGTAATTAATTTTTTATGCATTAGTATGATTTCATTATCATTTTTAATGATTTTTCCAATGGAAAATATTTCATTATTAATAAATGGTACACTTTGAATACCATGTAAAAGGTGTTTTTTTTTATGGAGATATAGAACTTTGAAATGGAATAAAACAAAGATCAATTTTTTAACTAGATGTGAAATTTACTTTATTCGAAAGATAATCTTCTGGCATTATAATTTAAATAAATATGACTTCTGGCATGTGACCGCCACGGCTGGCTCCGACGTAGTCTAATCTGGAGGTCCAATTTTCGAGGACTTTTTCCAACATTTGTGGCCGTATATTGGCAATTACGCGGCGAATTTTGTCCTCCAAGTGGTCAATCGTTTCGGGCTTATCGGCGTAGACTAGCGACTTCACATATCCCCACAGTAAATATTCGCATGATCTTGGAGGCCAATTCACGGGTCCGAAACGTGAAACTATGCGGTTACCAAACGTTTACTTCAATGAAGCATTTGTGGCACTGGCTGTGTCTCTTGTTGAAACTACAGCTCCTGCACATCATGGTTGTTTCAATTGATAAACGAAAAAGTCAGTTATCATGGCACTATAGCGGTCACCATTGACGGATAGACTGATTGGGAACTTCCTGTACGCTACATTCTACAGCAGCAATGAATTCTTCTGTACGACGTCTCTGTGGATGCATATTATCATAAAGAGTAAACGTGGTGCGAAAACGTTAAATAATTAATCAAATTAATTGCTCTAATGGACGATTATGTTGACCGTAAAATGGACATAGTGCGCTATACGTATGTCGAACAGAGCGTATGCAAAATAAATTTGCATAATTTGGAAGCATTGTTCAGGCGTCAGTCTATTCATGTTGAAATGCCAAACCAAACTAAACATAAATCAGTTGACAGCTGACAAAATGTCCGCCAGTTAAAAAAGTGTTGCCAACTTAAAGTTCTATACGTGTATAAAAACACCCTTTAGGTTAAAGAAATAACGACTTACATTTCATTTAATTCAACTAGCATTGTTTTTAATGTTCAAAAAATAAACCACAATTGTAATCAAAATGAACAACATACGTTAGTAAAAAATAAACAAACCTTTATTTTTTATTTTTTTAAATAACAAAGAACTACTGTAAAAAATGAATGTAAAAATCGTAAAACAGTCATTTGATGTGGTTTGTTTTTTTTTAAATGTACTACAAGGTTAGTAAAAAATTTAATTTGTTCTACAGATGACTGACATTTACATTAAAAATAAAGAAAATGTATTACAATCCAAAGAACTACATATTTTTAAAGCAAAAGTTCCCTGAGTGTACACATAGAAAACGAATTTCTTGCCAACCGAATTATTTGATATCAAAATCGAATTATTTAATTGTCGCTATCAAATGCATTCCTTCACTTAGAATACTATGTAGGTAAAGG
>CM037854.1:68166054-68190510 GCA_021234595.1 Delia radicum | reverse complement strand
TGGTACACTCAAAATAAATTGGTACACATAAATTGATACACTCAAAAAAAAAATAAAATAAGTAAATCAGGTATACTTTTTCAGCAAAATTGTTTGCTGAATTGTGTTTTCAGCTAAAATTAAAGTTATAATTATTCAGCATTAAACTGTTTTGAACTAATGTTTTACTAATATTTTACTAATAGTTTACTAACTTATTATGCTAAAAAAAATTGCTGATAAGTACATTACATACAAAAAAAACTTAAATTTTGTGTTGTCACCGGTTGACAAGCCGGTAAGTAATTTTCTATTAATTAAATTAAATATCTATTAAAAATTGAAGTGAATATTGTTTTTAGTTTCAAACAAATTTTTAGTAGAAAATTTTATAACTTGTATAAAATTGAAAAAAATCGCTAAAAAATTTTAAAAAATTTTTAAAAAATCGCCAAAATTTAAACAATACCAAAAAAATTATTAAAAAAAATTATAAAATTTAAAAAACGTCAAAATTTAAAAATTTGCCAAAAATAAAAAAAAGCCAAAAATTTTAAAAAATTGCCAGCAAATGGTCAAAAAAAAATCGTTGTCCAAAACAAACGTGGGTATTGACAAACAAATCGATTAAATTGGGAAAAAAAATTGGGGAAAAAATCTCCGTATTAAAAGAAAATCGCATAAATTAGAAAAACTAAGAAATGTTTCTTACAGTTATATTAGTTTTTTGTTTTTATATACATCGAGATTATTTTTATGTTATTTTCAATTTATAACGAGCTGTTTCTGTTTTTGTAGTAAAAATACAAAATTTGTTTTTCTTACTTTCTATATTTTCATATATTTAATTAGAATAGAGTTCTACCCCAAGTCCAAATCTAATATGATATTGTCATATTAGATTTTATTTGTTGCTTTTCAAAAATTTTTATCATTTTCATGATAGACACAACAATTGTTTCATTTGCATCACCCAAATCTTCAGTTGTCTGCAATTTTTAATTTTGGAGATTTTTAACATATGAGCTGTTTTTCAACTTAATTGAGTTTTCAAAAAAAAAAATTGTTGGGTTATATGTTGTTTTTACAAATTATAATACAGAAAACACAAAAAACGGATTTAAAGTTTTTAATTCATATCTGCCTCGCTCGACCCTTTCTCTATATATTTGGTCACGTTTTTTATAAATAGGGGTTTTAATGTATTTTTCACTTAGTGAGAGTTGTGTTCGAATTCGCTAATTATATAGAGACCCTTGAGTAGGACTTTGCAGAAAAAATAAAATATATCGAGAGCCTATATTCAAAACCCTCTATCTTAAAAAAACACAACTTTTCAGGAGAGCCAAAAAATTGTTTTTTCGCGTATTACTTGAGTTATTAAAATTCGGTATTCTACAATATTTTTTAAAGCAACTACTGAATCTCACATATAATTGGTTTTTAAAATGTTGCATTATTGGGGACTTTATGATAGATAGATGGTTTTGCTTCTCAAAAATATTCAATTTTTAAGTATGAAAATGATCAGATAGTGAGTTTTGCATTTTAATAAAAATAATTTATTTTGATTTCATTTATGCCCTTTGTCAGTTTTTAAGGTGATTTATTTAAGATAACGGCTAGTAATACAACATAAGATAAATCAAATTAATAATAAACAATATGAAACAAAAAGTTATGTGTTTTTTTTTTGCTTTTTTTAAGTTTTTTTGGTGTTTGATTGGAGTAAATTGTCGTAAAAATATTGGTATTCCGGTGGTATTACGCTCTTCAAATCTTGCAAATTCTTCTACTTATTTCACTGAATTGATAGTGGACCGGAATATAGAGGTTTTGGTTCAATATGCCCTGTGTAAGGTTGAATACGAACAGGTAGATCCATGTAATCTGTATTAAAATCTAATTTATATGTTATGTTACCATCTGGAAGATATAAAAGTGATCTTAAATTAGGTCTAATGGAAGAAAAACTAAATTTTAAACTTGCCATTACGCGACAATAATATTTTAATTATGGTTTTTAATATCATATAATTTTTTTTTTTTAAACAATAATATCGTAGATGACGCTTTAAAAGTAGATATTTTTTAAGCAAATTGCAAGTTTAACCATTTATTTTTATGCCATGGACATTATATTTTCCAAAAACCAAAAGGTAAAATATTTTCTTTTTAATTCAATTCAGAATCGGCTTTCGCTATTTTAATAAACGATTAAAAAATGTAAAATTCATGTACAGCATGCAAAAAAAAATAGTAAGAAAACATGTATTGCAAGAAGAAATTACAGTAGTAACTCGATTCTTGCACATACTTGAATACTTGCACACCTCGATTCTTGCAACATAGGAATATTTTTCATTACGCACTCAGTACTTGCGACATCCGAAAATTTTGAACTCGATACTTGCAACATTTTTGTATTATATATACAGTAGAAACTCGATTCTTGCACGTAATGAAAACCGGGCTCGGTGCAAGTTTCGAGGTTGTCGCAAGTACCGATTATTAATTTCCCATACAAAATAAGTTTAATATTTCAATTCAAAACACTTAAGTTCAACGCATTCGTATAACAGTAGATACATATTTTATGTGGAATTAAAGAAATTTAAAATTTTTGTTTGTTTTGTACAAAGTCGCTTGTTCAGTACTACACTGCTTCTTAGTCTCTGGAGCATCATAATATCGTCTAATGAAGCATTGTTTTTCTCCGACCATTCTAAGCAAATATTGAACGCTGATATATATACATAATACAAAAATGTTGCAAGTATCGAGTTCAAAATTTTCGGATGTCGCAAGTACTGAGTGCGTAATGAAAAATATTCCTATGTTGCAAGAATCGAGGTGTGCAAGTATCAAGTATGTGCAAGAATCGAGTTACTACTGTATCAGCGTTCAATATTTGCTTAGAATGGGCGGAGCAAAACAATGCTTCATTAGACTATGTTATGATGCTCCAGAGACTAAGAAGCAGTGTAGTACTGAACAAGCGACTTTGTACAAAACAAACAAAAAATTTAAATTTCTTTAATTCCACATATATACGAATGCGTTGAACTTAGATTCTAAACAGATGCATGTGCCTTTTATTTTGTATGGGAAATTAATACTCGGTACTTGCGACAACCTCGAAACTTGCACCGAGCCCGGTTTTCATTACGTGCAAGAATCGAGTTTATACTGTATTCCAAAAAAATATTTGAAAATTTATTATTGGAAAAGATAGAGGGTTTTGCATTCAGAAAAATTAATTGCGTAAGATAGAGAAATAACAAAAATGCAAATAAAACAGCAAAAAAAAATATTTTTGTTATGAAATTCACACCATACATGAACATTTTATCATCAAAAAGTCATATTCGTGAAAATCAAAGATAGAGGGTTTTGAATATAGGCCCTCGATATTCTCTTTTAAATCGAAAAGTATACATGATATTAAAACTTTTAGTTAAAATTTTATTAACAATTTTTTTATTTTTTATTATTACTTATTATTATTTTGTTTTTAATATTATATCCTTTTTATTTTTGCAAGTTTAATATAATTTTTATTAGAAATAAAAATTATGTTTTTTCGACCTTTAATTGTGCTATGAAAATTATTCAAGTTCGAGGCCATACTCTATGTTTCTTTATTAGGATATTGTCCTAACAAATAATATATAGAGTTTATGTTTTCAAATTTATTAATTTCCCACCTTCAGGAATGTGTTGATAGATCTATTTCGGGAATTTTCTAGGTTCCCATCATCAGAACACATTTTGAAAAAAGTGACAATCCCGTGCAAACATCAAACATTCATATAACCTAGTTTCCGTCTAAATGAGAACTAATATATGAGCTCGAAGTTTCTTTTCACTTTTTATTTTTGTTTATATGTTATATTTTGTAAAATTCAACCGATAATGAGTGATAATTTAAGTGATCAAGAATCTCTTCTTGTATTATCAGGATACCAATAAATAAATAAATAAATAAATAAAATTATTTTTACACAATATGAAGCGTGATATAGCTAATAAACCTGCATCATTAACTCAAAAATCGAGTTTTTTGACTTTTAACAGTATTTTAGTTAATGAGCGATAAAATGATATACAAAGTGTATTGATATGTAAAAATTGCTGCTTTTCAATTAGTTTTGATTTTATAATTACGTTTACCAAATCAGCTTGAGTTAAACCAATTATTATTTTCTATTGCTTACAACTGAAAACTTGGGTGCTGCCAATGAATCAATTGTATTTTCTATAATGAAAATGATCAAACTTTCTGAAAAGCTAGATTTAATATGACAATATCATATTAGATTTTGGACTTGATGACAACTAAATATATTAATTGAGTTTTTGAGATTTTTTTTTTTGTTGATTTTGATGATATTTTTCATTTTTGTAATTTTTTTTTTGTGGATTTTTATTTTTCGGTGTTTTTTTTTTAAATTTTAGCAATTTTTTGAAATGTAAGAGATTTTTTTAATTTAGTCGATATTTTTAAATATTGACGATTTTTTTAAATTTTTGCAATTTTTTTATTTTTAATTTTGATGAGTTTTGTAGTTTTTGCATATTTTTCCATTTGGTGAAATTATGTGTTATAAAAATTGGAAATTCTGGGTGCACCTAATTCATTTTCAATTAAACATTGCAATGATATTGAAAGCAAATAAAAGTTTAATTGACAAAATTTGTACAAAAAAATCAGCTAACTTTTTCGTTTTTTTTTTTTTCTACACAATTTTATTAGATTTTTAAATACTTTTTCTGTTATTTTTAAGCGTTTATTTCTATGACTGTAACTTAATGACCTGATAATTCAAATACCGGAATATTAATATATATTTTTATGAATTTGTCTGTCAATTTTAAGTGTCAGATTTCCACCTGCTGTGCTTTATCCCTCTTGACCAACTAAAACAAACTACTTTCATGTCTTGAATTCTTTTTTCATAATTCTTTTTAATATTCTTTATTACTTCCCTTTAACAAAAGACTGTTGATTTAAACACAACATTGTTAAAGCCAAACAATAGAAAGGAAAATTTGTTTCAGCCCTTTATTTTTAGTCAGGTTGTTAGGTTAAATAACTCTGTTTCCTGTTTTAAGTAATTTTATTATGATTTAAAAACACTCATCTTTTATACGGACTTAACGTTTTAAATTCCATTTCAAGAAACAGACAAGGTCCACACAAATTTCATTTATAATAAACTTTTTCTACTGCTTAAAAAGAGAATGAAAAACAGAAATCAATGTAAGAAAAAACAAAAAAAAAACCAAAGCCTAAATATTCTATTGTTAGAGGCTGGGACAACTTCTGGTATGAAATGAACAGTAAAAAAAGTGTAGCGGATTTCCTAACTAACATTATTCAAACCCAAATGTACGTTACGTATACGCAAACACTACGAGTAGAACTGTATATGTATGAGTTTGGAGTACGAGCACGAGAAATAAAAGTATCAAACATCATGTGATTTATTGCTATGACAAAGATAACTAAAGTCAAATAAATTTTCTTCAATGTACAATGAGGTCAAAAATTTACCAAAAAAGAAATTTAATATTATTTTACTTCCACAACTGTGTCCACTAGGATGTCCCTTAAAATAACGATTTGTCGATTTTCGTTCATAACACCTCCCATTTATTCCTGTAAAAAACGCTGCTTACTTGCAAGTAGCTTTGTAAGGGAGTAAGCCAAAAAGAGTCCCTTACAAAATTGCTTACACATGCCATGATTTTTATATTGCGAGTTCCTTGAAAGCATTACTTTTGGGCAAATGTCTTCATTATTACCAGTGGCGTACCCAGGGTGGAGATTTTTGCCAATCTTTTTTTATTTTTTTCGCCAGGCCACTAAGGGTTAAAGATTTTTTAAATAAAAGCAAAAGTAATTATAGTCTAAGCATATTTAAGTGATATCTTTTTACGAAAAATTTTAATGAAAACATTCAAGTTTTGTTCAATTTTTGACAAAGTAAGCAATTTTTATGAAATGTCCTAGAAAGGAGTGGCTCCACACACAACTACAAATTAACATCTTTTCAATTTATTTTATATTTTCTGTAATATTATAAAATACCAACCGACATTTCCAAATCAGTCATTTAAAAATTTTTTTAAATTTATTTTAAAAAAGACGTTTCTGCATTTTTATCAAATTCATGGGTATTTTTGGATTCCAGGCTAAAGCGGGTTAACGATTTGCTATGAAGTCAGAATTCCGTATCTCAATAAAATGAAATAAAATATTAATTTTTTCGAAATTTTGAATTTTGGGAATTTTTATTGTTATACTTTTTTTCGAAATGATCCATTTTCGGTCGAGTTTCGGGTTAACATTTTCCACAAAAAAAAATTGAGGTTTCATTCATTTGGTGACATTTGCAATAAAACTGGAGGGGTGTAATTAGAAATATATTTTTAATGGACACCCTAATGGCCACTACTGGTGATACTACATTGAAATCATCATCATAAAATATTAGTGTTCAAGTTCAAATTAACCCTCTTGCACAGGAAAATAAAAAAAAATTTAATATTTTCAAATTATTTTCGAAAAGCAAAAGCAAGAAAATGATTGATTCTTACAGCCGGCAGGTTGTTGAAATATTTATCATATAGAGACAATCTGACAATTATTATAACACACAAATAATAATACAATTTAAATGACGACTGTCCATTATAAAAGGAAGGAACTTGTCTAGTCTTATTTGAAAATTAATAGTGTTTATATTTTGATTTTCAATTCATTTCGTGTTTAAGCTTCAAATTTGTTCAATTTTTGTAATCCAGTTTTTATTTCAACCTCTAAAAGGGTTAATTTTCTTTGATATCTATGTATGTATGTGCATAATGTTAATTTGATTTTTTGTCTGTTATCATGTTCAGTATTTTTTTGTCCTTTGGTTACCTAGCAACTTGTCTCTTAAAGGATGTTAGCAACAACCGAAATAATGATTTGTTTTAAATACAAATTTACTTAGAAATTCATTTAGGAAACCTAATTAAATGTTAAGACAAATGAGTTGTTAAAACAAAACAAAAATTGGAACGTACCCTAATCACTTTTCTAAATGGACATTTTAATATTAGACCATTAATAATAATGTATACAATAAAACCACACAAATTATACGAAATTAGTAAATGTTAATGGTTCGTTAAATGTAGAATTTGTGGCAAAATTGCAATTAAATTTCTACTAAAGATGTTTATATAGCGCGAAATTGAAATTACGCAATTTAGAACTTGAAAATTCGAAACTCAATATTTCCAAAAGCTTAAGGTAAGGGGAATTGGAATAAATCGGACTTTAGGGACATAGAAGAAATTAGTTTCCAAAACTTTCGTGATGCTACAAAATGGACTAATTTTAATATGGTACAACTTTTAAAGCGACCAAGTGGGTGGTGCTAGGTCTGGTTGCAATTACAATTTTTCGAAGTTTGAATATTCCCTTTACTTCTAAAATTGTTGTTAAAAATCAATTTTTTAAGACCTTGCAAACTAAAAAATTTTAACTGTTTTAGGAGCGTAGTCTCACGTTACACATATTGTTATATACATAGTTTCAATAAAAAGTCAACTTTTTAATTATTTTTTTTTTTTTTATTTGAAGTAGACTTTATCGTCAAAAGTTGACTTTTTTCCAAGTAAAAGTCAATTAAACGACTTTTTATAAGAAAATTTCTAATTCGCGAAAAAATATATTTTTTATATTGTTTTGGGAAAATTAATCGGCATCTGAACATAGAATTGGTGCTTTCTCGCAATGATAACTAACTCGACTTTTATGAATGTTAAATAATATTTTATATTTATAGCGTCTTACAGTGGTTTCAAACATAAAAAATTGATAATCTATATGCAACTTACAATATAATGATCCGATTTGAATAAATGTATGTAGAAGGAGTAAAGCTTCAACCACAATTGGCTTACCGTCTGTAAATTTCGTTTAAAATTTTTGTTAACTTCGAGCTAATATAGTAGTTCTCATTTAGTGAGAAAACCAGTTTATATGAATGTTTGATGTTTGGCATGTGATTGTCACTTCTTTCAAAACGTGTTCTGATGGTGGGAACCTAGAAAATTCCCGAAAGAGATCTATCAACATATTCCTGAATGTGGTCAATTAAAAATTTGAAAATAAAAACTCTTTAGATTCTTTGTTAGGGGCAATATCCTAATAGAGAAATATAGAGTATGGTCTCGAACTTGAATATTTTTCATTTTCATTGCACAATTAAAGGTCGAAAGAACATAATTTTTGCATTTATAGTAATTAAATGTGCTAAAGTCCCAAAACTTATTTAACAAATTGTGATAAACAATCTGCTGTAGGCTTATCCCTATCCGGATTTCATTCCTTCCTAAGGAAGGAATGAAATCCGGATAGGATATAATTTTTTAATAAAAATTATATCAAACTTGTTTTCTTTTTATGTTTTTCAGTTAATTATTTATTTTTTATTTGTTGTTTATTAATTTGCTTAATCAGCTTCGCCAAACAATGCCTTAACGCCTTTAAAAGCTAATTTCGTATTTTTTATAGTTTATTACTTAGATAGCACCAGCGCACAGTGGTTCCAAACACAAAAAACAAATAACTATAACGGATTTTCTTAACTTCTGATATAATCGGAAGAAGTGCTCACAAAAATTCACGAGGGGGATTTAACATTTACGAAAATTATATCTATAGTCCCCATGTTTTAACACAGGGTGTGTAAAGGGTGTCTAATTTGACCGTCTTGGGTATATAAATGCTTTATGGTTAAATAAATTTTGCAAATGTTGATAAATTTAGTTAATTTAGACTTTTTTTAATCTACACTCATAACAATCCATGCATAAAAATACGAAATTATTGTCAAAACTACAAATACTTTCGTAAAATGTACAAACTTTCGTTTATTTTACAAAAAATTTTGTTATTTTGATATTTTTTTCGTAATGTTAGTATGGATTATTATCTACTAAGTTTAATACTTCTTACATGTTAAAATTTTAACCCCCAGGTGAAAATGGGGATCGTATATGAACTTATATGATCATAGGCATATCCGGCCATATATGGTTCAGTATATGACAATACATGATCGCCTAATTATCATATATATGAAGGTATATGGTCGGTATATGACCATGTGTGTTCTATATGCTCATATTGATCCATATATGCTCATATACGACCACATATATATATATATATATATATGTATGCACAGCGCATAGTTTAGGGACACGACCAAAATTGTCGCCGAAATATGCGGTGTATAGACAAAATTGTCCTCATCTTATACGACTAGATGTATGAAAAGGCGCGAAAATTTTGGGGACAGTCCCCAAAGTAAGCAAATGTCCCTAAACTATGCGGGGGAATGAAGAATGTCTCTAGAGTATGCGGTGTGTACATACATATATATATATATATATATATATATATATATATATACTTCTAGGAACATGTTACTGATAAATTCATACATGAATGAATACATTTTAATTTCAAAATCCTATCACTGGCTCTGAAACTTTCTTTCTATCGAAAATACCAAACTTTATGATATGTTAAACGTTTTTAAATCATTTTATTTCTATAAAAAATCTATTGAGAAAAAAATTATATTGAAAAGCGGTATAGTCCCGCCAAAAGCGGGATTGTTAGTAAGGTTAGGTACTACCGATTCCGAACTAAACACATCAAATGCGACATATGGACCAAAACATGCCTTGTAAGAGTTAGTAAGGCAGTTTTAGAAGTTGTAGGTTATGAAGGGTTATGTGCCCAAGGGCACAACTCCACTCGGAGACCAATACGGTCCATTGTGAATTAAAAGTTGTAGATATACTGAAACATAAATTACAAAAATTGCGTATATAGATCCAATATTGTAATGAAATAAAAATTATAGAAAACTTTTATCTTTATAAATTTTGGGAACTTTAAAATGTATTTTCTTTTAAATATTTTTGTCAGGAATTCATATAGCGGCGAAAAGGGTGTAAAAATAAAAGAAATTCGTCCTCATATATGGTCATAGCTTATAAAACTTTAAAACATATTGCCCATATATGGAATAATATACGAATACATATATTTAGATATTTGGCAAATATAAAGCAATTTATAAACTATATTATCATAAATGGTGTCATACATATTCATATATGAACGTTTCCTTGGCATGTATTTACTCATATATGATTCCATACATTACATATATTACATATATGAACAAACATGGAACCATATATGCTCATACATGAAACCATATATGACAGTATATATGATCATATATGAACTTTTTCACATGGGTCAATAAAAATCATACTAAAACTTTATTGTAATTAACTTTTTCCTACATAATTGCAAATTTTGAAACAATTTTAAATGATAATAATTGTAAAAAGTAGTAATACCACGTGAAAATTATCGTATATGTATGTATATGAGCATATAAGAAGTGTCATATATGTTGGGATCCGCAAAATTTAGGGTATATGGCCACATATGGCTCATACATGACCATATATTTTTATTTTAGTTAATGTTTTCATATTTCGTATATTTCTCATATACATATGTACACACAGAAAAAATGTTGTTCATACATAGAACGAATTGCTTTCATTGATTTCAATTCTTATTATTTATGAACAAGTTCATGCTACGTATGAACTTTTTTATTTTTTTTTTTTTTTTTTTAATTTTAAAAACTTAGAAAGCCAGAAGAAATTGTTTTAATTTCCATTTGTTTTTTTTTTTTCTGTGAAATAAAAACGTTTCAAATTTTTCTTTTATAATAAAAAATTGTTATTTATACTTAATTCTTGTTGTTAAATAAGTGCTCTTTTAAAGAAAATAAGAAGCTGTTAACAATTCGGTAATTTAAAAAGATAAAAAAATTAAGTGTTTTATGGGCAAAGAAATTTGCACAACAGCGAATAATTTAATAGTACACCTAAAAAGTGTTCATAAATCGAAAACCAATGGTGAATTTTATTGTACTCATGAAAATGGAAAATTTGTGGAAGCGCTAGCTTTATTGCTGATATAATCCATGATTTTTGTTCACGATGTCCTACTAAGAACCTCTCTTTAGTGCTTCTAAATCAAAAAATATATTAATTCGTCATTACGATATCTCATCCTCGAGGCAGCATTTCAGTAAAGCGTTTCAAAAAACTCATCTAATTATGATCCGAAATCATGAGTATTTTCTCCTGGGATATAGTGGTATTGTTCTATTTAACAAATTTGTAATTTATGTACATTATTAATTTATTTATTCTCAATTTTTTGTATTTAAAAACAATAATAATAAAAATGCAGTATTATGCATATGGGTCCAATTTCAAAAAAAACGTACACAACAATTTTTTTTGCTTATTTTAAAAGTTTTTTCAATTCGCCTGTAAGAGTTGCCAATTTATGTAGAAATTGATGAAGAATCCGGTGGCACTTTTAGGCTCTCAAAAAAATCAATATTTTTTGATTTTTTTTTAGGTTTTCTATGATTTCTATCTTGAGCGTCACACACCAAATATGTATAAAAAATCGTTAAAAATGCAAAAATATTTGAAATTCAAGCTTACTACGATGTTCTTTTGTTTCTCAAGATTGACTTTTGCGAAATCACCTTTTCGATTACAAACAGAAAATCACGTTTAACCTTGATTTTTCATTTTTTTTAAAAGTGACTAGTTACTTTAAAATTTTAAGATGAAAATATGTAAATTTTTGTTAAAAAAAGACTTAAACTTAAAGGTTCCTTGCAAAGTAATAGGCTTGTAACAATGTATTTAAAAAACTGCAATTATAAGCGTTTTAAGGGAAAAAAACTAAGTGTGACGCTCTAGATATTTTGTGACGATCAAGAGAATTTGTTGCACGTAAACCAGAAATAATGCCAAATTTAAAGTTTAACGAAAAAAAGTTTATTCTTTTACAAAAAGTAAATAAAAAAAAAACAAAAATTCTTCAAAAAACAAAAATTTTCATACAAAACTAAACATGTACATATTCCTTGATTTCTTCAACAAAAATGGAAAAAAGGAAGTAATTCTTGAAGAAACTTATACACATATGTAAATATTTGACGCAAAACAATAACTTAACTTAATTTAATTTATAAATTTTCATTCGAATTCTTATTCTGAATCTGTATAAACTTCATGAAATGACAAGCGGCTTCGTTTTTTTCATTTCTCATTCATTTTTACCACTTTCGAATCAAGTTTGTGGCAGTTCCGTTTCTCGTTGCTATTCATCAACAGAATTAGGCAGTAACAATAAAAATTAAACTCAAATATACCACGATTATACCTTTCTTTCTTCTTTCTTTTATATTCGTCATTACGCGCTTTATCGACCTTTATTTTCTCTCGATATCTCCGTGCTCTTTCAGCCGCCGTTAATTTTGTTGTTTTACTCTTGAAAATTAAAAAATAATATCAAAATTAAGCATTTTAAGCTATGAAGCAATATATATCAAAAGTGATGCTCATGAAATTTTTGCCTATTTTGGTTTTTTTTCCTAGGCAATTTATTTCTCAAATTCACAAATTATAAAAAAATGAGTTGAAACCATGTAAACAATGATTGTCAACTTCAATTTTTTACATATAATATATTCACTTTTAAAAAAATTAGCGTGACGCTCATGAAATTTTATCGCGCCCTTACCATGGTGTTCACAAAAACTACGCAAATGCACACTTTTTTTAATAGATTTTTTTTTCGCTTTTTCACTTTTGTAATAATTAAACTTTGTACTTTCCTTACGTTATTTACTTCATTTAAATGCAAATTGAAAACTAGTAATATTACTTGAATTATAAAAAAGTGACGCTCAATGCAAATTGTGGGGACAACCTTTCTTTGCAACGCCAAATTCGCACTAATAAAGTTTTGAAGACTATAACAAATCAAAACACAAGAAAGAAACGCAATAATTCGAAAACTGTTATTAAATGTTGCATATTGACTTTTTTCTTGATTTTATTTTATTTTGTTTACTAAAAAATCTAACGGGGGACACATGCTTTTGTATGGAAGGAGTCAGAGGAAGAAACAAAACACCATTCTAAATAAACAAAAAAACAAACATACAAATTTGAAAATTACGTTTTTTTGTTACAAATTCATCGCTGATCACTCTCACATTTTTGTTTTTTTTTGTTTTTTTTTTTTTTTTACCTAAAATAGTAGTGTAAAGTGCGGGGACACAAAAAATGCGTTTTTTTTGAAATTGACCCATATAAAATCTAAAAAAAAACCTTATACCTTAATGGGAAAATAGATAAAAAATATTTTTAATTATGAAAATTACATAATATAGATAAATTTAGTACGTACACATTATAAACATGTTTCGTAATATGTATGAACACATTCATAACTCGAATGAATAGTTTTTTGGAAACTAATTCAGGTTCGGTTTCATATTATGTATGAACAAGTTCATACTATAAATGAAAAAGTTTTGGGGAAAAAAATCATGTTCGATTCATACAGTTTATGAAAAAATTCATTCTGTGAATGATTTTTTTTTTCTGTGCATATTTATTTGATTTTTTGTTGCTTGTCTCTGAGGTCCGATTAAATTCAAAACTACGTATTAAATGATGTTTATTCTATTTTATTGCTTAATAAAAATCCAACCAAACAACAAAAATCAAAAACAATTCTATGCAATACTGATGGATGTTACCCCGGCCTTTATTGGATCGTTTAGGTTGTACTGTAATTTAATTTTCAATAAATAGAAAAATAAACATTAAATTCTTATTAGAAATAGAAAAATATTTTTTTCTAATTTTTATTTTGACAGAAATTTAAACATTGTTATTTTTATTTTGGAAAAAAAAACACAAACAAAAAATATGGAAGCAAAGTTAAAAATTCAAAATGATAAGTTTCTCTATTGAGATTTTAAATACATACATACATTATTCCCAGTGCAACATAAAAACTTCGTGGTTAATAAAACCGCGTAATAAAAAATATATGTACAGTAATATATGTATGATGTCTGTGTTTGTATATCAGATGTAATCATGAAACACATTTGCAACAAATTTTTATAAAAAAAAAATAAACTGAATATTTTATTATGATGTAATGCTGTGAATGAAATTATCTCTGTAAAATATTAGAACATTACAACAATATTTTAAAATATAACATAATTTGAAATAAAACATAAATGTTCTCATTAGCGAGTCTATTTAGAATTATACGCTTATAAGGCTTTTTAAAATTAAATCAGTTTTATATTCTGCGACTTAAAAATTTAACTTTTAATAACTGTAATAAACAATAATTGTTTATTTCTATGTCAATGATATATAAGTTACACACACTCACAATGTATTTGAAGTTACCGATTCAAATTAATTTATAGTGTTTTACGTAAAGTTTGTTTTCAAATAAAGAATCAATTAAAATCAATAGAAAAATTTTTTGAACTTTTTCTATCGGTTGTTTAAAAAACAACCGATAGAAAAACGGTAGTACCCAGCAAAACCACGCATTACCAAATCATGGGTAAAGTAATGTATCGACATTTGATAACCTCTCAGAACACCGTATACTAAAACAGAGCAAGCCAATCACAATATTGGACACTACTTTTAGAATTTCCAATTAGATTCATACCTATCGGATCTGTAGTTTAGAAGTTCTATATTTATCAGGGACTGAAAATAACAGTTATTTTCAAATTTTTAAACAAAAAGAGCAACTAGAAGTAAATGTCGGAAAACTGTTTCAAGTATACCATTTTGATCCTTATGAATTAGTCTATAATAAAATGCATTGCTTTTTAAAGTTTTGATTTTTATTTTTTCGAGCAAAAATAAAAGTTATTTTTTGATTTTTATTTTTTTGAGTAAAAATAAAAAATATTTTTTGATTTTTATTTTTTCGAGCAAAAATAAAAGTTATTTTTTGATTTTTATTTTTTGATTTTTATTTTTTCGGGCAAAAGTAAAAGTTATTTTTTGATTTTTATTTTTTTGAGCCACAATAAAAGTTATTATTTGATTTTTATGTTTTCGAGCAAAAATAAAAGTTATTTTTGAGTTGAAATTCCATAAGTTATAAATTTTTATTTTTATAACGAATAAATAACAAATAACGTAGTTATATTTGTATGAACGAAATATATAAATTTTATGGTTGCCTTTTGTAATATTTTCGAGTTTTATAAACAGTATTAAAAATATATGATGATTTTTTTGAAGAATTCTTGTTTTAAAAATGACGATTTTAGTTTCCAAAAATTGGCGCACTGCTCGTACAAATATAGATGTTTGTCTTGTAGTTAGATACTTAAAAAATGTATAATAATATATATTAATACAGTTATCACAAAAAATAACATTGCAAAATAATTGCTGATATCTATCATCACTGAAAAATCATAATAACAAAGCTAATAACTTTTATATTTGGTAAAAAATAAAATAAAAACCAAAAAATTACTTTTATATTTGCCCGAAAAAATAAAAATCAAAAAATAACTTTTATTTTTGCTCGAAAAACTAAAAAATCAAAAAATAACTTTTACTTTTCCTCGAAAAAATAAAATCAAAAAATAACTTTTACTTTTGCCCGAAAAAATAAAAATCAAAAAATAACTTTTATTTTGTTCGAAAAAATAAAAATCAAAAAATAACTTTTATTTTGCTCGAAAAAATACATTACAAAAAATTTTTTTACTTTTGCTCGAAAAAATAAAATCAAAAAAACTTTCACTTTTGCCCGAAAAAATAAAAATCAAAAAATAACTTTTATTTTTGCCCGAAAAAATAAAAATCAAAAATAATTTTTATTTTTGCTCGAAAAAATAAAAACCAAAAAATAACTTTTATCATCTGACTTTTATTAAAAAAGTAATAATTATTACGGAATAATTATTTATTACCATTATTTTTCTCAAATACCCCATATTACTTTTAAATTTGTAACCAATGTAAATGTAGGAGAACTGATTCAAATATACCATATTTATCCTTGAGGAGAAGTTGTTCATAAAATGCTCTGCTTTTTAAAGTTTGGATTCTTATTTTTTCGAAAAAAATAAAAGTTAATTTTATAGAAACATTTTGATGTTTGTTCAACCTTCATATTTTAATTTCAAAAATTGACGAAATAATTTGTATATATTTTCTTTCAATAGTTCGTCAACCTTTGGCTGGCATCCTCGGGAATCCTTAAAAAATACATAAATAAAAAAGTTTCAATCTTAAAAAAGAAATCCTAGTTTTAAAGCCACTGTAACACAAATAACATAAAAACACTGAATACCTACGAGTAACAATAATCAAAGAACAAATAACACGACTTAACTGTGATATTTGTTGTTTGATTATTGTTACTCGTAAGTTTTCAGTGATTTTTGTTATTCATGTTACAGTGTCTTTAAAATTATGATTTCTTTTTGAAGATTAAAATTTCATTATTTATGTATTATGTAAGGATTCCTGAGGATGCAAGCAAAAGGTTGGCGAAATAGTGAAAGTAAATAAATACAAATTTATTAAACAAAAGACCCTCGAGTTTAATTATTCAATAATTTTTTAAAATTATTTTTTTACTTTTATTATTTCGAGAGTCTTATTTTTTTTTTGAGCAAACTAACAGTCAACAAATAAATTTTAAATTTGCTGGAAAAAAAATAATCCAAATTTTTAAACGCACAGTATTTTATGAAAGAAAACATAAAAAGTCAGAAATAACTTAAGAAACAATAATTACGGTCCCTGCTAATTGTGCATTTTTTAAATATATTTCACATGAATAAAACAAAACCAAACAAAGCATTTTATTTTTAATTTAATTGTTTACAAAATAAAATAAATAATTAATTACAAATCTAAAGCAAATCTAACATATTAGCTAGGTTGTTACTAGTATTTCAATCTGGCTAAAGTTCTCATCGGAATCCAAAGTTTTAGAAACGCTTAAGCCTCCAGAATAGTCAGAGCTTCAGCAAAAAACCAATTAATAATCAATTTTGCTCCATTCTTGTCTTAGTAATCAAACACGTGGCTAGGGTATTTTCCTAACAAGCATCATGACGTTACAAAACTTTGAAGACCAAAATGTTTTATATTTTTACTCTGGCTCAAGTAATATTTTTTATAGTTTGATTAATTTTTTACTTTTATATACACTCTAAAAATGATTGTAAATTTACTCCTATATAACGAGTAAAGTTTCATGTATTATACGCAAATTCGGTAAATTTATACATCAAAATGCGTAAAACTATTTTGCGCGCACTTTTGTATGCAATAATACAGACTTACATTATTTTTACCAATTATGTGTTTACAATTAAACACATGATGCCTAAAAGTAGTACTATTTTGTTAATTAAAATTGTTACGCACAAAGTTTGTAAATATACTAACTTATAATAATAATAAATATTTTGACATTTTCAAATTGAAAAAAAAATAAAGGCAACATAATCTAAAAATTTAATTTATTTAGAATTTTAATGAAAAAAAATGAAGTATTTTGTGATAGTGAATTAAAAAACTTTATAATGTACCAAAAACGTTTATTTCCAAGTGTTTGCAGCCTAATTGCAGAAAAATACTTTCAAAATATAATACATATATGTACAGAGCTTTAAAAAATAAATTCTTTATTCGATTTATTCAGTCAGTTTTTACTCAATCGATTTAAAAATATCACCAATATTAAAAAAAAATGCCAAAATTGAGAAAATCGCCATAAATCGTTACAATTCAAAAATCTTCAAATAAAAAAAAATCACCAAAAATTAGAGAAATCCCTTAAATTAAAAAAAAAAATCGGCAAAAATTAAAAAAAAAAAAAAATCGTTTTAAAATTAAAAAATCACAAAGAATTTGAAAAATAGCTAAAATTAAAAAAAAAATCTAAATAAAAAAAAAAATTGCAAAAAAAAATCTCCAAAATGAAAAAAAAAACAATGTCAAATTGGAAAGAAAGCTAAATTGAAAAAACCACAAATATTGAGGAGCAATTTCAAATAGTTGTAAATGTAAATTTATCTTTATTAGGTTTCGAAACACAGGCGATGTTCCAAATAAATTCTCTTTTTGCTTTGCGATGCTTTGTTTTCGAGAAACTACAATAGATAAATAAATACTATAAACACTTTTGCCGTTTTTAAATTTTGAAGTTTTTTTCATTGATTTATTTTTAATTTTGGAGATTGTTTTAAATTTTGTCGATTTTTTTCAGTTTAAGGGATTTTTTACATTTTTGGCGATTTTATCAATTTTGGAGATTGTTTTAAATTTTTGGGGATTTTTCTATTTAACGATATTTTTTCAATTTCAGCGATTTTTTCAATTCTGTTTTTCAGTTTTGCCGATTTCGGCAATTCCCAAATTGTAAATCGATTGAGTGAAAATAGATTGAACTCTCAATTATTGAATTCGCAATGATTGAATTCCCAGCGATTGACTTCCCAAAGTTTGAATTCCCAATGATTGAATTTAATAATTGATAATATCGAATGAGCTAAATTGATTGAATTCCACACTAGCGAATTCCAAAGAATGAATTCTCTGCGACTGATTAAGAAAAAAATCATTCGATTTAAAAAAATCCGATTTGATTTTTTCACAATAGAATTCAATCTTTGAAGCTCTGTATATGTACAATAGGGCAATAACTTTTTGCATTTTTTGCAAATATCAAATCTCCCCAGACAAAATCGTGTAGGGCATGGACAAATATTAAGAACTGCGTTTTTAGTTTTTCGCTATCGTTTAAAACATGGTTCCGCACCAAACGCGTTAAAGTTTTGAATCAAACAAAGTTAAAAAAAAAAACTTTTTTTGATGCCTCAACGTCTGACCATCACATCTATATAATTAAGGCATGCTGATATCAATAGTAAAGTCCGTTTTCGAGTCAATGGAATAGTTTTCTTCCAAATTTGCTTACTTACATATGTATAAACCATATTTAAAAAAAATTGTTATTAAAAAAAATTTAAAATAAATATATTAAAGGCATTTTAGAAATCGCTGTCGGTGCGCAAGGTTTTTTTACCAAATTGAACTGAAATAGTTTTTTTTATCATTAATACAATATTTGCCATTAGAAAACCCCTGGGGAGAATGTTGTCCAAAAAAAGTTATCACCATAATGTACAACCACTTGTATACAAATATTTATTATTAAATTTATTATTATATTTGCAACACATTAATAAAACTCTTTCTAAAAATTAATTTTTTGTTTTATTTGAAACATTTTTTGGGTTGTTTTTCTTTCTTACCTCAAGGTAAATATACGCATTTTTAGGGTGTTTTTACGCATATAAAAATGTATTTTTTTTTTTCGTATTTTATCAGTATATTTACAATTAAAGCATGTTTTTTTACTAAAAAATTCAGTAAAATTACTCATGTATTTCTAAATTTAATTACATTTTTACGCACTTGCATAGTACATTTACACGCTTTTTGTTGACCAACTTACACGTAATGTGAGTATTTTTTTTTCATTTACACAAATAGAGTAAATTTACCCAACTTATAGTAGGAGTATAGTTTCCTACTATAAGTTGGGTAAATTTCAACAGAAATTAATTAGAGTGTACATCGAGATTTTTTTATTGGTTATTTGAAAAAATAAAGGTTGAGTAGTTTAAAAATCATATTTTCAGATCCATTTTTTGGTTATTGGGAAAAGGAAGAGGCATTCAAACATTTTTCTTTTTAATTTGAGGACCACTAAGAATAATCGGAAGTCAAAATAGAAATATATCCACAAAACGGTTAAGAAAATTTATATTTTTTAATATTAATTCAAAAAATTGCTTTAAATTTAAATAAGAAGTACAAATCATAATATACAGAAAATGTAATCTTCTTAAAAAATATACATAAATATGCAGTTTTAAGCTATAGATTCCACGAATTTCAAACTTATAAAAATAAGTATTTTATTTTAAATGAAAATTTTAAATCATATTAATTTTAATTTAATGAAGGTATGTAAATGTGTAAGTACAATAACTCACAATATATTACCAATATAACATAATCCTTTACACATATTTGGTTTCAAAGAAAGTGCCCGAATAAAAATAATATTATACAATTTTATATAATGTGATCAGGTTTCGTAAAATTTAAAAAGCTGAACTGGAATTTTGAGAGTTTCGGTAGAAAATGTTAAAATTTTGTTAATTAAATAATTTTCAAGTTTATAAGTTGTTTTAATTAAATGTTCAAGTCAAATTGTATTTTTCAATATATTCTCTGCATAATCAATGCATAACTAACACATAGCTTTATACAGATATATGTTGTTTCAAAAATTTTAATATGAGGGTATATGTAGCAATAAATTTTTTTTATATTGTCTTATAGTATACAATTATACTTAATATACCTATATATACAATATAGAGTTATATATGTATTCGCATATATTTCAACATAAATCTAAATATAATTATTTTTGTTTTTTTTATTTTATTAATGTAATTAATCATATAATTACAAATTATATACTATTACCCTAACCGAGCACTAGCTACTATGGCCTTCGGCGCGTTGTAGCGAAAACAGACCAGTGCCTCTGGTGGGAATCGAACCCACGACCCCAGCACGCTACCAACTAGCCAGCACGCTACCAACTAGCCTTCCGGGGCGCCACTAAATATAATTATATAAATCATCATGTGAACCAATATTAAAAATATTTTTTTTTTATAAATTTATGTAAGCCCGGTTAAAAAGGTTCATATATGTCAAAATATATTCATATATGGTAATTTATGTTTGGGTATATGGACAAATATGGAAATATATGTTTTATATATGGGCATATATGGAAGTATATGCGATTACATATACGGTCATTGTAGTGTAATTAATAAGTCAATATTGTCGTGCAATAGCAATCACTGTCATGTACTTGACACTTAATTGTGATTGGCTAAAAGCCGGTACTTTTTTGGTTGATTAATTTGACACCTTCATAATATGAACCGTGGGAACCACTCATTTGATGGTTACCCACAAAATATATTTAAGGTTAATTTAAGGTAGAATTAAGAATATAGAATGAATAATAAAACAGTCGCTCATTAGAGGCAAATGATAAAAGTTATTTTGTTTCAATACAACACATCTATGTAGGTATATGTCATTTCATATTTGTAAAAAGTGCTCATATATGAGCATATATGGATTCACATATGAACATACATGGAAGTATATATGACTCCATATACGCGAAGACTAACACACACAAAAAAAACACATTTTAATCACGAAAACCATCGATTCAATAACTTTAATTGCTGAAATTCCACCAACAACGAAAATTGCTAATTCAATTAGAAATTGATAGCTCTTTAATTGAATTATTTTTCAATTAAATAATAACTCATTTGATTAAAATGTGATTAATACCGTATACATTCCCAAAAAGAAAAAACAATTGAATTTTCTTGCCATACCAAATGTTTTTTACAACTTGAATTTATAACATTGAATTTAAAAATTAGCCATTTTGTTAACATGATATTGTTTTTTTTAAATAATTTTTAGTTTATTTTTTTTAATTTTCTTTTTGTTTAAAAGAAGTTTTAAATTTTTATTAAACAAAATTAAATTTTAAAAATTGCACTATTAACATCATGAATTTTATGATAATATTTTAGAATAAATAAATATTCAGATTTTAAACCACTGAGACTAAATTCTTTACCTTAATAAAGTAATAAATCTAATACGAATTGATATATAATCTAATTGAAATGAATTAAAAATAGTTAATAATAATACATAAACATTTATAAAAAACAACTACATAAATATTACAAAAAAAAAGTATCAACAATGTGTTGATGTTTGGTCTGGGCAATAAGATAAAAAAGTTCCGAATTTGAGCAAATACTTAATTGATTCAATTAATTTTTAATTGGCACAGCTATTAAATTTTCAGCAAACCAATTTCATTGAATAAAGTATTGAAATATTTTTTTTTGTCTAATATATAGACGAATATATTAACCCAATTTTTATTAATATACCCAGGTGAAAAAGTTCATATATGATCATATATTGTCATATATGATCATATATTGTCACATATGGTTTCATGTATAAGGATATATGGTTTCATATATGAACATATATGTAATGTATGGAAGCATATATTGGCAAATACATTCACAGGATAAGTTCATATATGGATATGTATGTAACCATATATGATAATATATTGCATATATTAGTTCATATATGCCATATATATCTATATATGAATTCATATATTATTCCATATATGGGTTTAATTTTTTTTCAAATATGACCATATATGAGGACGAGATGGTTTTTATATTTAACCCCTTCTCTCTGCTGTACGAATTCCTGACAAAAAATATAAAAGACAATAGATTTTAAAGTTTGTATAATTTATAAAGACGATGGTAGAGAATGAGTTATGAGATATCTCACCTTAATCTGGAGAAATATCAGTCGTATTTTATGCGCTTAATTCTGAATCGGTCGTACCTAACCTGACTAACTATACCACTTTAAGCGGGGTTTTTAATTTTTATAATAACAAACATATTATAAATTTTGAAGCTTTTTGATAGCAATAAAGTTGCAGCGCCAGTGATAGGATTTCAAAATTAGAATCGAAGTCTAAAATGTATTCATTTGTTGCGCCAAAACTGATTTTTTTAATAATTTAGAGAAACTATTCAATTTTTGAAGTAAAATTTCAGCGATTTAAACTAAGAAATTACGAATTTTTTAAGTCAATAAATTCCTCTTTTTGCATCAACCGAATGAAGCTACAATTCCGTTGCGGGCAACATAATTGTGTTAAATTAATTTAGTTTTGTTGTCAACAGCCTAATTTTACGTCTGTAGCAGCCGAATTTCTCATCAATTCGGCTGCACAAACCGAATTGTCTATAGTTTCTGCTGCAGCAACCGAATTGTAAATGAATTCTGTTGGAGCAGCCGAATTTTATTTAAATTCGGTTGTGGTATTGGAATTGATTTAATTTTTTTTTAGGTGTTAATAAAATGTCAAAAAAAAAAGAAAAAATACAAAATATTTTATAAAAAGTATAACACCTAAAACGTAACAATTAACTGCCATACCTAAAGCATCCCGAAATAACGCGGGCGGCAACTCTTTGCAATTGGAAAATCCGATTTTGACAGCGCGTTTCATAGTGAAGTTAGTTGCAAAAGACAACAAATGTAAACCAGGGATGGCAAAGTTGATACTATAGTACTTTCTTTGATACTATTAGATGTTCCAAAGTACCGTAGTACTCCCGCCGACTCATTTGATACTATTGGACGAATTAAAGTTTTCAATTCATTTTATTTTTTAATTTTTATTAATATATAATTTTTTATTAAGATATTGCTCGCAACTTCATAAATAAAGATATATTAGATAATTGCACACAGTCACAATTAAATATCCAACGATAACCATATTCCGCTAAACGACGTTTTTTGAGGTACGGAAGTGGATTTGTATATAAATACAAATCAGATTGAATCCGGCACTGTAAATCACATAACAGAAAATTCCAAAAAATTTTATATTAAATTTCGTGAGGATTTGAAGACCAAAGTAATTTCGATAATAAAATTTTAATTTGGTTCAGTAAGTTTTCACCTGAAAACGTTGTTTGCAGAAGAAATAATAGTATCGTGCCATTTTTGATAAAAAAATTTCCAAACGAAGAAAATAAGTTTGACGGCATTAATACCCAATACAGAACGTTGGCAGATTGGCAAGACTAAAACTTTCTCGAAAGGAAATATATGTAGTTTCTGGTCAAAAGTATCTAAAATTAAAATGAGTTAAACAAATATATGTTTCCCGATATTTCGAGAATTGCTGCAGGTATTTTATCCATACCACATTCTTCTGCAAACGTTGAGAGAATTTTTTCATACCAAATCTGATTAAAACCATAGGCAGAAACAGACTTCATGTTCCAAACAGTATCAAATCTAATACAAACCAAAGATTTTTTAAATGCAAACAAATTCTCGTTGTTACAATTTTTAAAACCTCTAACAGGTTATTATCAACCAATTTATAAAATTCTTTTTTTAGCTGTATTGATTAATTTAATTTTGATCTCATTTGGAGTTCTTTGTTCCTGTACATTAATTTAAAAAATATACTTTTTTAAAGTAAAACTTTATTTTTTTATTAATACATATAAACATAATTTAAGTTCATTAACATTTAATGTTATTTTAATGCATTTTGTATGAGTTTTAAGAAAAATAAAATAAAAAATAATTTTAGTACTCTGAGAGTCGAAAAGTACTATTTGAAAATTTATTGGTATCCAAACGAAATTCTCATTTCCCATCCCTGATGTAAGCAAATAAACAAAGAAGAAGAAAGAATAAGAGAGAAAAAATTATATT
>CM037854.1:68047925-68165954 GCA_021234595.1 Delia radicum | reverse complement strand
TTGTATTTGTATTAAAAATACAAAATTTGTTTTTCGGAATTTCTATATTTGCATATATTTAGTTAAAAAATTGTTCTACCACAGGTCCAAATCTAATATGATATTGTCATATTAAATTTTATTTGTTGCTTTTCAAAATTTTTATCATTTCCATGATAGACAATACAATTGTTTCATTGACATCACCCAAATCTTCAGTTGTCTGCAATTTTTAA
Source organism: Delia radicum (assembly GCA_021234595.1). Lineage (NCBI taxonomy): Eukaryota > Metazoa > Arthropoda > Insecta > Diptera > Anthomyiidae > Delia > Delia radicum. The sequence goes on along the minus strand of CM037854.1, from coordinate 68,165,739 downwards.
TTTTGGATATTTTTAAAATCTGAGCTGTTGTTTTTACAAATTATAATACAGTAAACACACTTACTACATATCGCTCATTTATTAAAAGGCTGATTTAGCTCAAAAAACGCGATTTTACAGAAAACGAATTTAAAGTTTTTAATCCATATCTGCCTCGCTCGACCCTTAAGTAGGACTTGCAGAAAAACCAAAATACAGGGTGTCCGCCGGGAAGGTTATACTGCTTTGTTTGTTTATAATTTTTAATTAAATGAGAGAGAATGAATCTTACATTGATAAATGTTTTATTTAATGTCGGCAATTATGTATGGAATACAATATCACATAAATGTCCGCCTCTGTTAGCCTCACAAATGCGAGCCCTTTCGAGCACATTTTTCATTACATTCTCACACATTTCACACGGTATTTCATTAATTTCATCACGAATGTTTCGTTTGAGTTGCTCAAGCGTTTCCGGTTTGTTTGCATAAACCTTGCTTTTCAGATATCAACATAACCATTTCTTGAAATAACTTGTTGTGGAAAGAGGTCTTGCAGTAATTCCATTGTAATCCTGACTGTATGCGATGTGGCACCGTCTTGTTGATACCACATGTTAATCAAGCCCAAAGCATGCAGTTGTGGCATTAAAAAGTTTTCAATAATATCACGATATCGCTCCCCATTCACAGTTACCGTTACGCCGTTTTCATTTTCAACGAAGTAATTTCCAATGATTCCTCCTGACCAAATTGCACACCAGACTGTCACTTTTAATGGATGCAAAGGTGACTGATGAATAATTTGAGGGTTTTCTATTTCCCAGAACCGACTATTCTGTTTATTCACATATCCAATTAAATGAAAAAGTGCCTCGTCACTCATTATGATTTTTCATGAAAGTCGGGGTTGTCATGGGCGAGCTGTAACATCCTATTGGCATATGTACGGCGGCGTAAATGGTCTTGTGAAAGAAGCTCTTGTGTCAACTGAATCTTAAATGGAAACAAATGCAAATCCTTGTGCAAAAGTCGTCGAATTGAGGTTTATGGATTGTTTTGACCACTTTCTTGAGCAGCAGTAATGTTTTCAGCCGACCTTGCAGTACGTTGTGGTCCATGCTTGGGCCTATCACATACAGATCCTCTTTCTTCGAAAATTCACTACACGGTAAATACTGCGTTTTGTTGGCACGTTGTTCCTCCCAAAAATTTCACGTAAATTTCTCATCGTCACAGTAATCGACGATTGATTTTGATAAAGTGTTTTAATGATTAAAACACGTTGGTTTATTGAATATTTTTCCATAATAAATTTGCCACGTGTCTACTTTACGACTGCCAAATATGAACTGTCAAGACTAATGTTTACCAAAATGGCGACAAAACACCCTGTATATTCTCTTCTAACTCGAAAAGTATACATGATATTAAAATTTGAAGTATAAATTTTATTAATCATTTTTTTTATTATTATTATTATTTATAATTATTTTGGATTTACTATTACATCCTTTTTATTTTTACAAGTTTGATATAATTTTTATTAAAAATGAAAATTATGTTTTTCGACCTTTAATTGTGCAATGAAAATGAAAATTATTTAAATTCGAGGCCATACTCTATACTTCTTTATTAATCAGCAAAATTTTTTAGAACATATTACCTCTGAACTTATTCTAGAACATCTTCTTTTATCACCGGTTACATGGAACAGGTTCCTGTGAGCCGAAATTTAATCTGTCACTGTCCCAGAACCAGTTATATAACTGGTTCTAGAGCCGGTTTTAAAGCAACCTATTCTTGTTTGGAGGTAAATAACCTACTACAAATAGGACAAACTCCATATAAAAACAACCAGTTGCAGAACAGAAATTAGAACCTATTATAATACAGTATAAGTTGTTCTGCAACCAGTTATTGGGATTTTACTATTTTACTGTGTAGGATATTATCCTAACAAATAATCTATAGAGTTCTTGTTTTCAAATTTATTACTTGAACACTTTCAGGAATGTGTTGATAGATCTTGTTTCTAGGTTCCCATCATCAGAACACGTTTTGAAAGAAGTGACAATTCCATGCAAACATCAAACATTCATATAAAATAGTTTTAACACTAAATTAGAACTAATATATGGGCTCGAAGTTTATTTTCACTTTTTATTTTTGTTTAACTTTTATATTTGGTAAAATTCAACCGACAATGAGTGGTAATTTAAATGATCAAAAATATCTTCTTGTATTATCAGGATACCTATAAATAAATAAAATTATTTTTACACAATATGAAGCGTGCTATAAATAATAAACCTGCATCATTAACTCAAAAATCGAGTTTTTTGACTTATGACAGTCTTTTAGTAAATGAGCGATATAATGATATACAAAGTGTATTGATATGTAAAAATTGTTGCTTTTCAAATAGTTTTGATTTTACAATTATGTTAACCAAATCGGCTTGAGTTAAACCAATTATCATTTTTTATTGCGGACAACTGAAGACTTGGGTGCTGCCAATGAATCAATTGTATTGTCTATAATGAAAATGATCAAACTTTTTGAAAAGCAAGATTTAATATGACAATATCATATAAGATTTTGGACTTGAGGACAACTAAATATATTAATTGAGTTTTTGAGATTTTTTTTTTTTTTTTGATGATATTTTTAATTTTTGTAGTTTTTTTTTGTGGATTTTTATTTTTTGGTGTTTTTTTTTTTAAATTTTAGCAATTTTTTGAATTATAAGAGATTTATTTAATTTAGTCGATATTTTTAAATATGGACGATTTTTTTAAATTTTTGCAATTTTTTTATTTTTTAATTTTAATGTAGTTTTTGCATTTTTTTTCCATTTGTTGCCATTATGGGTTATACAAATTGAAAATTCTGGGTGCACCTAATTCATTTTCAATTAAACATTTAATAGACATTGTTTGAAATCAAATAAAAGTTTACTTGAAATTTTGTCTATGTACTAAATAAAATCAGCTAACTTTTGCGTTTTTTTTTTTCAACACAATTTTTAACAGATTTTTAAACACTTCTTCTGCTATTTTTTAGTGTTTATTTCTATGGCTGTAACTTAAAGACCTGATAATTCAAATACCGGAATATTAATATATATTTTTATGAATTTGTCTGTCAATTTTAAGTGTCAGATTTCCACCTGCTGTGCTTTATCCTTCTTGACCAACTAAAACAAACTACTTTCATGTCTTGCATTCTTTTTTCATAATTTTTTTTAATATTCTTTATTTCCCTTTAACAAAAGACTGTTGATTTAAACACAACATTGTTAAAGCCAAACAATAGAAAGGAAAATTTGTTTCAGCCCTTTATTTTTGGTCAGGTTGTTAGGTTAAATAACTCTGTTTCCTGTTTTAAGTAATTTTATTATGATTTAAAAACACTCATCTTTTATACGGACTTAACGTTTTAAATTCCATTTCAAGAAACAGACGAGGTCCACAAAAATTTCATTTACAATAAACTTTTTCTACTGCTCAAAAAGAGAATGAAAAACAGAAATCAATGTAAGAAAAAACAAAAAAACCAAAGCCTAAATATTCTATTGTTAGAGGCTGGGACAACTTCTGGTATGAAATGAACAGTAAAAAAAGTGTAGCGGATTTCCTAACTAACATTATTCAAACCCAAATGTACGTTACGTATACGCAAACACTACGAGTAGAACTGTATATGTATGAGTTTGGAGTACGAGCACGAGAAATAAAAGTATCAAACATCATGTGATTTATTGCTATGACAAAGATAACTAAAGTCAAATAAATTTTCTTCAATGTACAATGAGGTCAAAAATTTACCAAAAAAGAAATTTAATATTATTTTACTTCCACAACTGTGTCCACTAGGATGTCCCTTAAAATAACGATTTGTCGATTTTCGTTCATAACACCTCCCATTTATTCCTGTAAAAAAACGCTGCTTACTTGCAAGCAGGTTTGTAAGGGAGTAAGCCAAAAAGAGTCCCTTACAAAATTGCTTACACATGCCATGATTTTTATATTGCGAGTTCCTTGAAAGCATTACTTTTGGGCAAAGCAAGCGCTGGTTTTAGCACTCATAAAATGTCTTCATTATTACCAGTGGCGTACCCAGGGTGGAGGGCCCTGGGGCAAAATCCCCCCCCCCCCCCCCACCGAAATATTTTTGATTTACAAGCAGCTGACCCAAAGGATTACTATAGAGCAGTGTTGTTTGTTCCCTATTTAGAAGAAGTTATAGCAAGTATGAAAGATAGATTTACTGGGCATGAAAGTGTTGTTAAAAATTTATATAACATTGTACCAAGTCAAGTCGTTAATGCCCCATCAAAAGAATTTAATAACATTATATAATTTTATAAAATCGATTTAAAAGATCAAACTAATGTTATATTAACTGAAATTGATCTATGGAAACACTACTGGAAAAATAAAACAGAAAGACAATCAAATCCGCTAGATGCTATTCAAGATTGCAACAAGGAGCTTTTTCGAAACGTTTACATGTTTTTACATTTACTGATAGCAATTCCTGTTACAACTGCATCCGCGGAGAGAAGTTTTTCCACCCTAAAAAGAGTGAAAACATATTTAAGGAATTCTATGGGTGAAGCTAGACTTGGTGCTTTAGCTCTTGCATCAGTGTATCGAAAAAAGGTTGAACCTGACAAAATCATTGACACTTTTATGAAAAAAAATCGTCGAATTAACTTTTAAAAGTTTTGTTAATAGTATATAAGGATCTCAATTAATATGATACATAAATTTGTTTAATATTTCAAAAAAAAATAAAAACTTGTTTGTAGATATAAAAAAACTAAAATAACAAAGACATGTCAAAACATAAACATTTTGCTTCAAAATTGCTATCATAACTGGGTATAACTTCAATGGTAACTTTCCCATCCAAAACTTATTTAACAGATACAAAATATTAAATATAGGCTCTCGTATGTAAAAAATTATATGCTTTTCAAACAAAAAAAAATTTCATAAAAAACAAAAATTGGGCCCCCCCCCCACACAAAGTCCTGGGTACGCCGCTGATTATTACGATTAAACGTAATAATATAAATATTATATAATATAATTTATTTTATTCTTCTTATTTTAAACGAGCTTAAGATCATTTATTTATTAATTATAATTGTTTATTTCCAATATTTCGTCTCCACATTGGGTGACTTCTTCAGGGAACAATTATTACAATTTGATTGAAAAAATTGTTTTAATAATTAAAAAACTTATAATCTCTACAGATATTAATATTTGGTTCTTAAAATTTTAGACATATTAATATAATAATTTAATTTTTTTTACAGCACCTCGTACTAGCCCTTCAGAAATAGTTAAATGACTAACTATTTTTTATAACATACTCGAAAACACCAAATACAATTGGAAATTCCTCGGGAAAACTGTACAGATCGTTTAAAATCCACGATATGAAACTTTCTACATTACAACCAGCATCTTTGTAAGGGATTAGGTTAAACTGCACCCTTGTAAAGGAAAACTCTAAGCTCAAAAATTTTTTTTGTTGATTTTATATAAAACATTATTCGTTTCATTTGCTGCGTCTCAGTATAATGTGGATAGTAAGCACTTACATCAGCGCATTTGTATTGTCCTGCTTCTAAAAGCACAAACATTTTTTACTGGGTATATTACAAATGGTTGCAAATGGAAGAAATCATTTTTTTTTTTTTTTTTCAATGTTAACTCTATTCCGAAAGTCGGCTGGAAATGACCCATTTTGGAAAAAAGTTTATTATTATTATTAAAAATTAACAAAATTCGAAGTTTCGATAAATTTAATTTTTTATTTCATGTATTCATGTAGTATTCTCAAAATTACTCAGATATCAAATTCTGACTTCATCGAATATCATTAGACAACTTTAGGCTGGAATCAAAAATGACCTTCATGGGTTGATAAAAATGCAAAAGCGTATTTTTTGTTAAATTAATTTTAAAGATTTTTTAAATGCCTAATTTAGAGATGTCGATTGCTATTTTTATAATATAATATAATAGTTTTTATTAAAGCAAAAATTAATTAAAAAAAAGTTTAATTCGATTTTGCTCTTTTGCAGGACATTTATGAATACTTTGACAAAAATTTAAAAAAAAAAATTTGCACAATTTTCAAAAAAAAAAATAGCACTTAAATTTGATAAGACAATAATTATCTTATCTTTTATCTAAAAAATAGTTAAGCCTTAGTGAACTGGTGACACAAAAGGCGCACGAAACTTAATTCTAAATATGAATGAATACAAGATTGTAAAGCCTTTTAATTGGTAAAAAAAAAAATTATTTTATGTAACTTGATCCATTAAGGGTTAATACCTTACTTTGTGGCAAAAATGACAACCTAGGAAATTGACATAATAACACCTTTCATAATATTCGGAATAATATCACTTAAATTTTATTAGGCTATTATTACCTTTACTTTTATTCAAAAAATGATTTACCCTTAGTGGCCGGGAAACAAAAAATACCCATTAAACTTAATTTAAATTTTGAATAAAAGAATATAGAACAATGTTTCGCCTTGATAAAAATAATTATTTGGTGTTCTTTGATAGATATAAGGTTAATGTCTTCACTTTTCACCATAAAGCACCCGCTAGGAATTTTACAGAAAAATATTTTACAGAGTTTTATTAAAATTGGATATGTCATAGATTGTACTAAACTAACGAACAAGTGCAATTATTTATAATACCATTAATATTTTTGAGGGTTAAAAATGAGGGGACAAAAGTAGCCCTTAAAAATAATATTGGGTTTATAAAGCGCTGTTTCGTTAGTTTTGTACCCTCTATCACATATTAGAATTTAATAATTATATTAATAAAAATCTGAACGATATAGTAAAAATTTTTTATTTAAAAAATGTTTTTTTTTTTACTAAAAATATGATTACATAATTTTTAAAGAATATATGGCTGTGACAATAGGAAAAAAGAGTGTTGGTTGGTTTAAGTGGCAGCTCACGCTACTGTAGAGTGTAATCAATATAAATTAAAATTGCAATTTTAATAAATTATTTAATTATTGTATTCTATGATTAATATTTTCCGATATGCCAAAGCATTGATAATAAATTATACTAGCTAGTTCCAATAGATCCATTCATGTATTTCATCTTCTGATATTGTTACCTTATGAAACCACTGCTGTCTGTAACTATTTAAGATGAGATATCTTCCAATCAAATGTTGAAGGTTTTGAATCTCATTTGTGTTACACATTGAACAATTTTTGAAAAAGCTTTTCGAGTGCCGGTAACCATTTAATTATATTAAATCACAGCGAGCTTTGAAAATCCCCATTATATTCATTTAATTATCGTCTTGGAACTTAGACCCATCCCACATATGGGTCTAAGTACTTATTCCTATTCTTTTCTGGTGATAATTGGATTTTAGACAATTAATAAGCAGGAAGTGTTGTTCGTTGTAAAAAAATATGACATGCTGCAAAGAACGCAGCATATTTTTTGCTCTCAACATGTTTTGTAAATGCACATTTTTGAGAGATTGTCATACCAAGATAATTGTATTCATTTACTTTTTCAATTTAATTTCCGGCATAAGTCCATCTTTCATTGTTAGCATTCATTCTTTTTACTTCCAGATTCCAGTTACTACAATAGTTTTCTAGGTTAATTAATCATATTTTGTAGCACTTTCATTCACACTTTCATTTCTTATATATAAACCACCTTCTAGAGGTATTCATGGAGATCATTTATAAAGAGCGCGAAAAGCAATGGGGACAATAAGCAACCTTGTTTTACTCCCGATGCAGTCTCAAATTTATTTATCAAATAGTTCAATTCCATTCCATACTGTGGAGTATATGTTTTGATACACATTTTTAATAGATTCCCTTGTAACTGTATCAAAAGTTTCTTTAAAGTCCATCAAAAATGTGTATACTTTCTTTTTTTCCTTGAACTCTAAATGAACGATTGTTGTTATGTTGAAGATGTTATCAACTGTGGAATAGTTTTTTCTAAATCCTGTCTGATATTCTAAGAGTATGTTGCGTTTGTATACCCAATTATATAAACTTTCAGTTATAACACCCATCAGATTTTTTGCAATAACGGTAATACAGGATATATCTCTGTAGTTAGTTGGTTCATTGAAATCCACTTTTTTAAAAAATGGAAATATTACACTGATATATTACAAATGATATATCCAATCTCATATTATTGTATAAAGTGTTGTACACATTTTTTAATTCATTATTTAGTATTTCCGGAGCATTTTTAAAAAACTCATAACGAATTCTGTCTTTTCCTGGAGCTTTAACTGGCTTGTCCTTTGCAAGTACATTGTAAATTTCCGAGGAACTTATATTTTTATCAAATAAATCATCGGTTTGATACAGTGGAGCATAATAAATATCTTTTGGGGTTTGAATTAAAATATGATTTAAAAACGGACGAAGGAATGTTTGGGAGCTCTTGATCATTTTTGTTCCTTATTTCGTTAGCAATCTTCCATCAGGATTTACTATCTGTAGCCTGGTTTAGTTTTATATCTAAATTTTTATAATATTCCATCCTTTTTATTCTTACATATTGTTTTGAACTTTCATTTGCCATTAGGTACTTTCTTTTCGTTTCTTGGTTCATGTCTTATCTATAGTTTTTTAGCATTTCGAAAGAGAATTTTCTAGCTGACATTTCCAGCCAAACCATTTGTTTTTTGCTGTAAATACTTCGTTATTTTTATTATTTTGATATGTTGATTTGCGTATAATATTCACTATGTCTTCTAAATCTAGTACTTCTTTATGTCTCTTTAATAGGCTTAGATTGTTTAATGCATTTTGGTTTTATTGGCTTTTACGGTGATTTGTCCACTCTAATTTTGGCAACAAAAGAGTTTTGATTTCCTTAGTTTGCACTCTTATTTTAAGTTGTAGACATATTGGTACATGGTCTGACCATATTTTTTTATTCACTCTGAAAGATGTTATTCTGAAAATGCCCTGGTGAACCTTTTTTGGGGAAAAGAGAAATCATTACCCCAGTATTAATCAAGTTGCACAAAATATTAATTTTCAACAAGAAAAAATAATTTACCAGGCGTTATAGCCTGGTGGTTATAATTCAAATCCCCCGACCCCTAAGGGTTTAAGATTTTTTAAATAAAATTTAACATAATAAAAGTCTAATAAATTTAGGTGATATTTTTCCGAAAATTATGAAAGGTGTTATCTTGTAAATTTCCTAGTAGGTTTTTTGCCAAGAGTGTAAAAATTAACCCTATATGGAGCAAGTTAGATAAAATAACTATTTTTATCAAGTGGAGATTTTTTACAATCTTTTTTTTTTTTTTTTTGTCGCCAGGCCACTAAGGGTTAAAGATTTTTTAAATAAAAGCAAAAATAATTATAGTCTAAGCAAATTCAAGTGATATCTTTTTACGAAAAATTTTAATGAAAACATTCAAGTTTTGTTCAATTTTTGACAAAGTAAGCAATTTTTATGAAATGTCCTGGAAAGGACATTTCATTTCTGTAATATTATAAAATACCAACCGACATTTCCAAATTAGTCATTTAAAAAATTTTTTAAATTTATTTTAAAAAAGACGTTTCTGCATTTTTAACAAATTCATGGGTATTTTTGGATTCCAGGCTAAAGCGGGTTAACGATTTGCTATGAAGTCAAAATTCCGTATCTCAATAAAATGAAATAAAATATTAATTTTTTCGAAATTTTGAATTTTGGGAATTTTTATTGTTATACTTTTTCGGTCGAGTTTCGGGTTAACATTTTCCACAAAAAAAAATTGCGGTTTCATTCATTTGGTGACATTTGCAATAAAACTGGAGGGGTGTAATTAGAAATATATTTTTAATGGACACCCTAATGGCCACTACTGGTGATACTACATTGAAATCATCATCATAAAATAGTAGTGTTCAAGTTCAAATTAACCCTCTTGCACAGGAAAATAAAAAAAAATTTAATATTTTCAAATTATATTCGAAAAGCAAAAACAAGAAAATGATTGATTCTTACAGCCGGCAGGTTGTTGAAATATTTATCATATAGAGACAATCTGACAATTATTATAACACACAAATAATAATACAATTTAAATGGAAAATCACTGATGACGACTGTCCATTATAAAAGGAAGGAACTTGTCTAGTCTTATTTGAAAATTAATAGTGTTTATATTTTGATTTTCAATTCATTTCGTGTTTAAGCTTCAAATTTGTAAATTTTTTGTAATCTAGTTTTTATTTCAACCTCTAAAAGGGTTAATTTTCTTTGATATCTATGTATGTATGTGCATAATGTTAATTTGATTTTTTGTCTGTTATCATGTTCTGTATTTTTTTTGTCCTTTGGTTACCTAGCAACTTGTCTCTTAAAGGATGTTAGCAACAACCGAAATAATGATTTGTTTCAAATACAAATTTACTTAGAAATTCATTTAGGAAACCTAATTAAATGTTAAGACAAATGAGTTGTTAAAACAAAACAAAAATTGGAACGTACCCTAATCACTTTTCTAAATGGACATTTTAATATTAGACCATTAATAATAATGTATACAATAAAACACACAAATTATACGAAATTAGTAAATGTTAATGGTTCGTTAAATGTAGAATTTGTGGCAAAATTGCAATTAAATTTCTACTAAAGATGTTTATATAGCGCGAAATTGAAATTACGCAATTTAGAACTTGAAAATTCGAAACTCAATATTTCCAAAAGCTTAAGGTAAGAGGAATTGGAATAAATCGGACTTTAGGGACATAGAAGAAATTAGTTTCCAAAACTTTCTTGATGCTACAAAATGGACTAATTTTAATATGGTACAACTTTTAAAGCGTCCAAGTGGGTGTGCCAGGTCTGGTTGCAATTACAATTTTCCGAAGTTTAAATATTCCCTTTACTTCTAAAATTGTTGTTAAAAATCAATTTTTTAAGACCTTGCAAACTAAAAAAATTTTAACTGTTTTAGGAGCGTAGTCTCACGTTACACAGAAAAAAAAAAATTGCGCCAAGTACACATTTTGTTGAATAAAAAAAAATAATCAATTACTTTTTTAATTGATTCAATTAAAAAGTAATCAATATTTTTGTTTATTTAAAGTAATCAATATTATTTAAAATATTGATTACTTTTTGTTTTTATTCAACAAAATGTTTACTTGGCGGAATTTAAGAAATATTTTTTTGTGTGTTACACATATTGTTATATACATAGTTTCAATAAAAAGTCCACTTTTTCATTATTTTTTTTTTTTATTTGAAGTAGACTTTATCGTATTTTCAAAAGTTGACTTTTTTCCAAGTAAAAGTCAATTAAACGACTTTTTATTAGAAAATTTCTAATTCGCGAAAAAATATATTTTTTATATTGTTTTTGGGCCAATTAAGTGGTTTCAAACATAAAAAATTGATAATCGATATGCAACTTACAATATAATGATCCGATTTGAATAAATGTATGTAGAAGGAGTAAAGCTTCAACCACAATTGGCTTACCGTCTGTAAATTTCGTTCAGAATTTTTGTTAACTTCGAGCTAATATAGTAGTTCTCATTTAGTGAGAAAACCAGTTTATATGAATGTTTGATGTTTGGCATGTGATTGTCACTTCTTTCAAAACGTGTTCTGATGGTGGGAACCTAGAAAATTCCCGAAAGAGATCTATCAACATATTCCTGAAAGTGGTCAATTAAAAAATTTGAAAAAAAAACTCTTTAGATTCTTTGTTAGGGCAATATCCTAATAAGGAAATATAGAGTATGGTCTCGAACTTGAATATTTTTAATTTTCATTGCACAATTAAAGGTCGAAAGAATAAATTTTTGCATTTATAGTAATTAAATGTGCTAAAGTCCCAAAACTTATTTAACAAATTGTGAAAAACAATCTGCTGTAGGCTTGTCTCTATCCGGATTTCATTCCTTCCCAAGGAAATCTTTAGGGGATTTTGTTATTAGAATTTCTATAGATATTTGTTATGTTAAATCACAAACTCAATGAGAATTTCTTGTCCTCGTCTAGGAGCGTGATTTTTATTTTTAATAAAAATTATATCAAACTTGTTTTCTTTTTATGTTTTTCAGTTAATTATTTATTTTTTTAATTTGTTATTTATTAATTTGCTTAATTCAGCTTCGCCAAATAAAGCCTTAACGCCTTTAAAAACTAATTTCGTATTTTTTATGGTATATTACTTAAATAGCACCAGCGCACAGTGGTTTCAAACACAAAAAAACAAATAACTATAACGGATATTCTAAACTTCTGATATAATCGGAAAAAAGTGCTCACAAAAATTCAAGAGGGGGATTTAACCTTTACGAAAATTATATCTATAGTCCCCATGTTTTAATACAGGGTGTGTAAAGGATGTCAAATTTGACCGTCTTGGGTATATAAATGCTTTATGGTTAAATAAATTTTACAAATGTTGATAAATTTAGTTAATTTAAGACTTTTTTTAATCTTCACTCATAATAATCCATGCATAAAATAGGAAATTATTGTCAAAACCAAAAATACTTCCGTAAAATGTACGAATTTTCGTTTATTTTACAAAAAATTTGGTTATTTTGACATTTCTTCGTAATTTTACGCATGAATTATTATCTACTAAGTTTAATACTTCTGACCATATATCTGGCCATATATGTTCATATATGGTTCAGTATATGACAATACATGATCGCCTATATTATCATATACATCAAGGTATATGGTCGTATATGATCATATACGACCATATATACATATACTTCTAAGAACATATTACTGATTAATTCATACATGAATGAATACATTTTAGACTTCGATTCGAATTTCAAAATCCTATCACTGGCTCTGAAACTTTATTCCTATCAAAAACACCAAAATTCATAATATGTTAAACGTTTTTAAATCATTTTATTTATATAAAAAATCTATTGAGAAAAAATTATATTGAAAAGCGGTATAGTCCCGCCAAAAGCGGGATGATTAGTAAGGTTAGGTACTACCGATTCAGAACTAAACACATTAAATGCGACTTATATTTCTTTAGATTCAAGTGAGATATCTCATACACAGAAAAAACTAAAAACTTGTTTCAATTAAAGAATTTATTGAATCAATTAATATTTTAATTGATTTTGCACCTATCACGACAATGATAATATCAATTAAAACTTTTATTGAAAATTAAAAAGAAAAAAAAGTTATAAATAACTTTTATAAAAAAAATATGATACTCCCAAAAAAAGTGTATGAACGATACATTACTATGTGTGTTTTTGTTAATGCAGCGTCTGTGTGTATGCTTGTTTTGTTTGTACACTTCAAATGTAGTTGGTACTTTATACTGAAAATGTTCTATTTAAGCATACAGTGTATGGGAAATAATTTGAGAATTACGTCTAAAATAAAATATGTGTTTATATATTTCAAAGTCAATTAAAATATTAATTGCTTCAATTAAATATTTGTTTAGAAACAAATTTAATTCAAATCAAATCTTTAATTAGATATTTTAGGTTGATAATTTTTTCTGTGTATGAACCAAAACAATTTTCATGCCTTGTATGCAAATAGAGTTGGTAACTCATTAGTAAAAGTTGTAGATATACTGAAACATAAATTATAAAAATTGCGTATAGATATAGATTCAATATTATAATAAAATAAAAATTATAAAAAACTTTTATCTTATTAACTCTATCTACTATCGTCCTTATAAATTTTGGAAACTTTAAACTGTATTTTCTTTTAAATATTTTTGTCAGGAATTCGTACAACGTCGAAAAGGGTGTAAAAATAAAAGAAATTCGTCCTCATATATGGCCATATCTGATAAAACTTTAAAACATATTGCCCATATATGGAATAATATATGAATTCATATATGGAGATATATGGCATATATGGCATATATGAAGCAGTATATGAACTATATTATCATATATGGTGTCATTCACATCCATATATGCACTTTTCCTTTGCATGTATTTTCCCATATATGATTCCATGCATTACATATATGTTCATATATGCCCATACATGAAACCATTTGTGACAATATATGATCATACATGAACTTTTTCACCTGGGTCATTAAAAATCATACTATAACCTTATTGTAATTAACTTTTTCCTTCATAATTGCAAATTTAGGATAATTTTAAATAATAATTGTAAAAATAGTAATAATATGTGAAAATTATCATGTATGTATATGAGCATATTAGAAGTGTCATATATGTTGGGATCCGAAAATTGAGGGTATATGACCACATATGGCTCATACATGACCATATATTTTTATTTTAGTGAATGTATGTTCATGTTTTCATATTACGGACATATATTTCTCATATATTTATTTGATTTTTGTTGCTTGTCTCTGAGGTCCGATTAAATTCAAAACTACGTATTAAATGATGTTTATTCTATTTTATTGCTTAATAAAAATCAAACCAAACAACAAAAACAATTCCATGCATTACTGATGGATGTTACCCCGGCCTTTATTGGATCGTTTAGGTTGTACTGCTAATTTAATTTTCAATAAATAGAAAAATAAACATTAAATTCTTATTAGAAATAGAGAAATATTTTTTTCTAATTTTTATTTTGACAGAAATTTTAAACATTGTTATTTTTATTTTCGAAAAAAAAACACAAACAAAAAATATGGAAGCAAATTTAAAAATTCAAAATGATAAGTTTCTCTATTGAGATTTTAAATACATACATACATTATTCCCAGTGCAACATAAAAACTTCGTGGTTAATAAAACCGCGCGTAATAAAAAATATATGTACAGTAATATATGTATGATGTCTATGTTTGTATATCAGATGTAATCATGAAACACATTTGCAACAAATTTTTATAAAAAAAAAATAAACTGAATATTTTATTATGATGTAATGCTGTGAATGAAATTATCTCTGTAAAATATTAGAACATTACAACAATATTTTAAAATATAACATAATTTGAAATAAAACATAAATGTTCTCATTAGCGAGTCTATTTAGAGTTATACGCTCATAAGGCTTTTTAAATTAAATTAGTTTTATATTCTGCGACTTAAAAATTTAACTTTTAATAACTGTAATAAACAATAATTGTTTATTTCTATGTCAATGATATATAAGTTACACAGTTATAGTGTTTTACGTAAAGTTTGTTTTCAAATAAAGAATCAATTAAAATCAATAGAAAAATTTTTTGAACTTTTTCTATCGGTTGTTATAAAAACAACCGATAGAAAAACGGTAGTACCCAGCAAAACCACGCATTACCAAATCATGGGTAAAGTAATGTATCGACATTTGATAACCTCTCAGAACACCGTATACTAAAACAGAGCAAGCCAATCACAATATTACACTACTTTTAGAATTTCCAATTCGATTCATACCTATCGGATCTGTAGTTTAGAAGTTCTATATTTATCAGGGACTGAAAATAACAGTTATTTTCAAATTTTTAAACAAAAGAGCAACTAGAAGTAAATGTCGGAAAACTGTTTCAAGTATACCATTTTGATCCTTATGAATTAGTCTATAATAAAATGCATTGCTTTTTAAAATTTTGATTTTTATTTTTTCGAGCAAAAATAAAAGTTATTTTTTGATTTTTATTTTTTTGAGTAAAAATAAAAACTATTTTTTGATTTTTATTTTTTCAACTAGAAATAAAAATAAAAAATATTTTTTGATTTTTATTTTTTCAACCAGAAATAAAAGTTATTTTTTGATATTTATTTTTTCGGCAAAAGTAAAAGTTATTTTTTGATTTTTATTTTTTCTAGCAAAAATAAAAGTTATTTTTTGATTTTTATTTTTTCGGGCAAAAGTAAAAGTTATTTTTTTGATTTTTATTTTTTTGAGCCACAATAAAAGTTATTATTTGATTTTTATGTTTTCGAGCAAAAATAAAAGTTATTTTTGAGTTGAAATTCCATAAGTTATAAATTTTTATTTTTATAACGAATAAATAACAAATAACGTAGTTATATTTGTATGAACGAAATATATAAATTTTATGGTTGCCTTTTGTAATATTTTCGAGTTTTATAAACAGTATTAAAAATATATGATGATTTTTTTGAAGAATTCTTGTTTTAAAAATGACGATTTTAGTTTCCAAAAATTGGCGCACTGCTCGTACAAATATAGATGTTTGTCTTGTAGTTAGATACTTAAAAAATGTATAATAATATATATTAATACAGTTATCACAAAAAATAACATTGCAAAATAATTGCTGATATCTATCATCACTGAAAAATCATAATAACAAAGCTAATAACTTTTATATTTGGTAAAAAATAAAATAAAAACCAAAAAATTACTTTTATATTTGCCCGAAAAAATAAAAATCAAAAAATAACTTTTATTTTTGCTCGAAAAACTAAAAATCAAAAAATAACTTTTACTTTTCCTCGAAAAAATAAAAATCAAAAAATAACTTTTACTTTTGCCCGAAAAAATAAAAATCAAAAAATAACTTTTATTTTTGTTCGAAAAAATAAAAATCAAAAAATAACTTTTACTTTTGCCCGAAAACATAAAAATCAAAAAATAACTTTTATTTTTGTTCGAAAAAATAAAAATCAAAAAATAACTTTTACTTTTCCTCGAAAAAATAAAAATCAAAAAATAACTTTTACTTTTGCCCGAAAAAAATAAAAATCAAAAAATAACTTTTATTTTTGTTCGAAAAAATAAAAATCAAAAATAACTTTTACTTTTGCCCGAAAAAATAAAAATCAAAAAATAACTTTTATTTTTGTTCGAAAAAATAAAAATCAAAAAATAACTTTTACTTTTGCCCGAAAAAATAAAAATCAAAAAATAACTTTTATTTTTGCTCGAAAAAATACATTACAAAAAATTTTTTTACTTTTGCTCGAAAAAATAAAATCAAAAAAAACTTTCACTTTTGCCCGAAAAAATAAAAATCAAAAAATAACTTTTATTTTTGCCCGAAAAAATAAAAATCAAAAAATAATTTTTATTTTTGCTCGAAAAAATAAAAACCAAAAAATAACTTTTATCATCTGACTTTTATTAAAAAAGTAATAATTATTACGGAATAATTATTTATTACCATTATTTTTCTCAAATACCCCATATTACTTTTAAATTTGTAACCAATGTAAATGTCGGAGAACTGATTCAAATATACCATATTTATCCTTGAGGAGAAGTTGTTCATAAAATGCTCTGCTTTTTAAAGTTTGGATTCTTATTTTTTCGAAAAAAATAAAAGTTAATTTTATAGAAACATTTTGATGTTTGTTCAACCTTCATATTTTAATTTCAAAAATTGACGAAATAACTTATATATATTTTCTTTCAATAGTTCGCATCCTCAGGAATCCTTAAAAAATACATAAATAAAAAAATTTCAATCTTAAAAAAGAAATCCTAGTTTAAAGCCACTGTAACACAAATAACATAAAAACACTGAATACCTACGAGTAACAATAATCAAAGAACAAATAACACGACATAACTGTGATATTTGTTGTTTGATTATTGTTACTCGTAAGTTTTCAGTGATTTTTGTTATTCATGTTACAGTGTCTTTAAAATTATGATTTCTTTTTGAAGATTAAAATTTCATTATTTATGTATTATGTAAGGATTCCTGAGGATGCAAGCAAAAGGTTGGCGAAATAGTGAAAGTAAATAAATACAAATTTATTAAACAAAAGACCTCGAGTTTAATTATTCAATAATTTTTGAAAGTTATTTTTTTACTTTTATTATTTCGAGAGTCTTATTTTTTTTTTTTTGAGCAAACTAACAGTCAACAAATAGATTTTATATTTGCTGGAAAAAAATAATCCAAATTTTTAAACGCACAGTATTTTATGAAAGAAAAAATAAAAGTCAGAAAATAACTTAAGAAACAATAATTACGGTCCCTGCTAATTGTGCATTTTTAAAATATATTTCACATGAATGAAACAAAACCAAACAAAGCATTTTTATTTTTAATTTAATTATTTACAAAAATAAAATAAATAATTAATTACAAATCTAAAGTAAATCTAATATATTAGCTAGGTTGATACTAGTATTTCGATCTGGCTAAAGTTCTCATCGGAACCCAAAGTTTTAGAAACGCTTAAGCCTCCAGAATAGTCAGAGCTTCAGCAAAAAACCAATTAATAATCAATTTTGCTCCATTCTTGTCTTAGTAATCAAACACGTGGCTAGGGTATTTTCCTAACAAGCATCATGACGTTACAAAACTTTGAAGACCAAAAATGTTTTATATTTTACTCTGGCTCAAGTAATATTTTTTATAGTTTGATTAATTTTTTACTTTTATATACACTCTAAAAAATGATTGTAAATTTACTCCTATATAACGAGTAAAGTTTCATGTATTATTACGCAAATTCGGTAAATTTATACATCAAAATGCGTAAAACTATTTTGCGCGCACTTTTGTATGCAATAATACAGACTTACATTATTTTTACCAATTATGTGTTTACAATTAAACACATGATGCCTAAAAGTAGTACTATTTTGTTAATTAAAATTTTTAAGCACAAAGTTTGTAAATATACTAACTTATAATAGTAATAAATATTTTGACATTTTCAAATTGAAAAAAAAAATAAAGCAACAAAATCTAAAAAATTTAATTTATTGAGAATTTTAATGAAAAAAAATGAAGTATTTGTGATAGTGAATTAAAAAACTTTATAATGCACCAAAAACGTTTATTTCCAAGTGTTTGCAGCCTAATTGCAGAAAAATACTTTCAAAATATAATACATATATGTACAGAGCTTTAAAAAATAAATTCTTTATTCGATTTATTCAGTCAGTTTTTACTCAATCGATTTAAAAATATCGCCAATATTAAAAAAAAAATGCCAAAATTGAGAAAATCGCCATAAATCGTTACAATTCAAAAAATCTTTAAAATAAAAAAAAAAATCACCAAAAATTAGAGAAATCCCTTAAATTAAAAAAAAAATCGGCAAAAATTAAAAAAAAAAGTCGTTAAAATTAAAAAATCACAAAGAATTTGAAAAATAGCTAAAAATTAAAAAAAAATCTAAATAAAAAAAAAAAAATTGCAAAAAAAAATCTCCAAAAATGAAAAAAACAATGTCAAATTGGAAAGAAAGCTAAAATTGAAAAAACCAAAAATATTGAGGAGCAATTTAAAATAGTTGTAAACGTAAATTTATCTTTATTAGGTTTCGAAACACAGGCGATGTTCCAAATAAATTCTCTTTTTGCTTTGCGATGCTTTGTTTTCGAGAAACTACAATAGATAAATAAATACTATAAACACGTTTGCCGTTTTTAAATTTTGAAGTTTTTTTCATTGATTTATTTTTAATTTTGGAGATTGTTTTAAATTTTGTCGATTTTTTCAGTTTAAGGGATTTTTTACATTTTTGGCGATTTTATCAATTTTGGAGATTGTTTTAAATTTTTGGGGATTTTTCTATTTAACGATATTTTTTCAATTTCAGCGATTTTTTCAATTCTGTTTTTCAGTTTTGCCGATTTCGGCAATTCCCAAATTGTAAATCGATTGAGTGAAAAATAGATTGAACTCTCAATTATTGAATTCGCAATGATTGAATTCCCAGCGATTGACTTCCCAAAGTTTGAATTCCCGATGATTGAATTTAATAATTGATAATATCGAATGAGCTAAATTGATTGAATTCCACACTAGCGAATTCCAAAGAATGAATTCTCTGCGACTGATTAAGAAAAAAATCATTCGATTTAAAAAAATCCGATTTGATTTTTTCAAAATAGAATTCAATCTTTGAAGCTCTGTATATGTACAATAGGGCAATAACTTTTTGCATTTTTTGCAAATATCAAATCTCCCCAGACAAAATCGTGTAGGGCATGGACAAATATTAAGAACTGCGTTTTTAGTTTTTCGCTATCGTTAAAAAAGGTTCCGCACCAAACGCGTTAAAGTTTTGAATCAAACAAAGTTAAAAAAAAAACTTTTTTTGATGCCTCAACGTCTGACCATCACATCTATATAATTAAGGCATGCTGATATCAATAGTAAAGTCCGTTTTCGAGTCAATGGAATAGTTTTCTTCCAAATTTGCTTACTTACATATGTATAAACCATATTTAAAAAAAATTGTTATTAAAAAAAATTTAAAATAAATATATTAAAGGCTTTTAGAAATCGCTGTCGATGCGCAAGGTTTTTTTTACCAAATTGAACTGAAATAGTTTTTTTTATCATTAATACAATATTTGCCGTTAGAAAACCCCTGGGGAGAATGTTGTCCAAAAAAAGTTATCACCCTAATGTACAACCACTTGTATACAAATATTTATTATTAAATTTATTATTATATTTGCAACACATTAATAAAACTCTTTCTAAAAATTATTTTTTTGTTTTATTTGAAACATTTTTTGGGCTGTTTTTCTTTTTTACCGCAAGGTAAATATACGCATTTTTAGGGTGTTTTTACGCATATAAAAATGTATTTTTTTTCGCATTTTATCAGTATATTTACAATTAAAGCATGTTTTTTTACTAAAATATTCAGTAAAATTATTCATTTATTTCTAAATTTAATTACATTTTTACGCACTTGCATAGTACATTTACACGCTTTTTGTTGACCAACTTACACGTAATGTGTGTATTTTTTTTCATTTACACACATAGCGTAAATTTACCCAACTTATAGTAGGAGTATAGTTTCCTACAATAAGTTGGGTAAATTTCAACAGTAATTAATTAGAGTGTACATCGAGATTTTTTTATTGGTTATTTGAAAAAAAAAAGGTTGAGTAGTTTAAAAAAATCATATTTTCAGACCCATTTTTTGGTTAGTGGGAAAAGGAAGGGGCATTCAAACATTTTTCTTTTTAATTTGAGGACCACTAAGAATAATCAGAAGTCAAAATAGAAATATATCCACAAAATGGTTAAAAAAATTTATATTTTTAATATTAATTCAAAAAATTCCTTTAAAATTAAATAAGAAGTACAAATCATAATATACAGAAAATGTAATCTTCTTAAAAAATATACATAAATATGCAGTTTTAAGCTATAGATTCCACAAATTTCAAACTTATAAAATAAGTATTTTATTTTAAATGAAAAATTTAAATCATATTAATTTTAATTTAATGAAGGTATGTAAATGTGTAAGTACAATAACTCACAATATATTACCAATATAACATAATCCTTTACACATATTTGGTTTCAAAAGAAAGTGCCCGAATAAAAATAATATTATACAATTTTATATAATGTGATCAGGTTTCGAAAAATTTAAAAAGCTGAACTGGGATTTTGAGAGTTTTGGTAGAAAATGTTAAAATTTTGTTAATTAAATAATTAAATAATTTTCAAGTTTATAAGTTGTTTTAATTAAATGTTCAAGTCAAATTGTATTTTTCAATATATTCTCTGCATAATCAATGCATAACTAACACATAGCTTTATGTAGATATATGTTGTTTCAAAAATTTTAATATGAGGGTATATATAGCAATAATTTTTTTTATATTGTCTAATATACAATTATACTTAATATACCTATATATACAATATAGAGTTATATATGTATTCGCATATAATTCAACATAAATCTAAATATAATTATTTTTTTTTTTTTTTATTAATTAATAATCATATAATTACAAATTATATACTATTACCCTAACCGAGCACTAGCTACTATGGCCTTCGGCGCGATGTAGCGAAAACAGACCAGTGCCTCTGGTGGGAATCGAACCCACGACCCCAGCACTGATAAGCCAGCACGCTACCAACTAGCCTACCGGGGCGCACTAAATATAATTATATAAACCATCATGTGAACCAACATTAAAAATTTATTTTTTTTATAAATTTATATAAGCCCGGTTAAAAAGGTTCACATATGTACACATATGTACATATATTGTAATTTATGTTTGGGTATATGGACAAATATCGAAATATATGTTTTATATATGGGCATATATGGAAGTATATGCGATTACATATACGGTCATCTATGTAAGTATATGTAATTTTATATTTGTAAAAAGTGCTCATATATGAACATATATGGATTCACATATGAACATACATGGAAGTATATATGACTCCATATACTCGAAGAATAACACAAAAAACCCATTTTAATCACGAAAACCACCGATTCAATAACTTTAATTGCTGAAATTCCACCAACAACGAAAATTGCTAATTCAATTAGAAATTGATAGCTCTTTAATTGAATTATTTTTCAATTAAATAATAACTCATTTGATTAAAATGTGATTAATACTGTATACATTCCCAAAACGGAAAACAATTGGCTGTTGTTGCCATACACTCTAATTAATTTCTGTTGAAATTTACCCAACTTATAGTAGGAAACTGTACTCCTACTATAAGTTGGGTAAATTTACTCTATGTGTGTAAATGAAAAAAATACGCACATTGAGAGTAAGTTTTTGAACACAAAGTTGGTAAATTTACAATGGAAGTGCGTAAAATTTTGGTAAAATTTATAAATAAATGAGTAATTTTACCAAATTTTCGTGTAAAAAAACATGATTTACGTGCAATTATACGTATAAAATGCGTAAAAATGCATATTGATAGGCGTAAAAACCCCCTAAAAATGCGTATCTTTACCTTCCGGTAAAAAGAATAACAGCCCAAAAAAAATTACAAAGAAAACAAAACATTAATTTTTAGAAATAGTTTTATTAATGTGTTGTATAATAATAAATTTAATAATAAATATTTGTATATAAGTTGTTGTACATATACAGAGCTTCAAAGATTGAATTCTATTTTAAAAAAAATTAAATCGGATTTTTTTAAATCGAATGATTTTTTTTCTTCAATCATTGCGAATTCAATAATTGGGAGTTCAATCTATTTTTAACTTAATCGATTTACAATTTGCCAAAAATAAAAATATCGTCAAAAATTTCTAAAAGAAAAAACATTGCCAAAATGAAAAAAACTTCAAAATTTAAAAACGGCAAAAGTAAAAAATCGCGAAAATTTAAAAAATAATCACCATAATTGATAAAAACGCGATTTACGAATCCAGCCAATCAAATCGAAATTTAGGATCGTTGTAGGGGTAATGGGGTTGAGTTTTGAACAATGGTGCAGCAATTTTTCCGCCATCTCCATTAGTTTTCGTAATATGTACCTTTTAAAAATTGACTAAATAAAAAACGTCCATAACTCAAAAAATAAAAAAGCAACTGGAAAAATGTTTGCACAGGTGTTCAAAACTCAACCCCAATACCGGCCTGATTGGCTAGGTTCCTAGATCGCGTTTTTCTCAAAAACAAAACATCGCAAAGCAAAAAGAGAATTTGTTTGAAACATCGCCTGTGTTTCGAAAACTAATAAAGATACATTTACAGCTATTTTAAGTTTCTCCTCAATATTTTTCGTTTTTTCAATTTAAGCTTTCTCTCCAATTTGAAATTTTTGGCGATTTTTTTTTTTTTTGCAAATATTTTATTTTTAATTTCGAAATTTTTTAATTTTTAGCTATTCTAATTTTTGGCGATTTTTTTAATTTTTGCCGATTTCCTTTTAATTTTGGGGATTTTTCTAATTTGTTGCGATTTTTTTAAATTTTATCGATTTTTTTTTTATTTTTGGCGATTATCTTTAAATTTTAGCGTTTTTTCCAATTTGGAGATTTTTTTTTCAATTTCAGCGATTTTTTTTTTTTTTATTAATTTTAAAGTTTTTTTTCATTTTCTCAATTTTAGCGATTTTTGGCGATTCTTTCAGTTTTGGCAATTTTTTTCAATATTGGCGATATTTTTAATTCGATTGAGTTAAAAACGACTGAATAAATCGAATGAAGAATTTTATTCTTTAAAGCTCTGTACATACTTTATATTTTGAAAATATTTTTTCACAATTAGGCTGCAAACACTTGGAAATAAACTATAAACTAAACACTATCACAAATACTACAGTTATACATTTTTTTCCATTAAAATTGTCAATAAATTAAATTTTTTAGATTTTTTTGCTTTTTTTAATATGTCAAAATATTAATTACTATTATAAGTTAGTATATTTACAAACTTTGTGCGTGAAAATTTTATTTAACAAAATAATACTACTTTTAGGCATAATGTGTTTAATTGTAAACACATACTTGGTAAAAATACTGTAAGTGGGTACTATTGTATATAAAAGTGTGCGCAAAATAGTTTTACGCATTTTGATGTATAATGCTATAAACACATAGACCACAGCAGACTGCAGAGCTACACGACTGCAAATGCCGTTGACTGCAATCGTCGCCGTGTGGTCAGCTACTTATTATTTTGGAAACGACAGCAGCATAGTAAACAGCTGATCACGATTCAATTTAAAAATATCAATAGATGTTTTTTATACAAATCAGGGATGTTAAAGTTGGTACAATTGTACTTTGTTTGGTACATTTTGACCTTCTAAAGTACCGTGGTACTACCGCTACTCATTTGGTACAATTTAAACATTTTTAATTTTTCCCCTTTTTGAATTTTTAGTATAGCAAACAAATTGTTATTGTGTCCTTTTCATTGCATTTATTCGTTTTATGTAATGAGCTCTTAAAATATATGCGACTATATCCGCCAGATTTTACGATTTATCATCATTTTAAGGATTTTGAAGAATAAAGTTGGCAATTTTTTTTTTTTAATATCGATTAAAAATTTACGATTTTTTACAAAATTTATCTGGCAGCTCTTACATATATTGACACTTGTTGCAGCCAACTTCACTTTTATTTTCAATTTATTAAAATTCTGAAGAAGTGAAAATTGATATATAGATATGGCATCACTTATAACATATGGGAAAACAGTGGACATTAGAGTGAGGTGAGTTTCTAAAAATAGAACTGTTGTGTTGTTGGAGTTGTACTTCTGAGATTATGTATGCAAGAACAAAAACACCGTGTATTGAATAAAACTAGTTTTAATCACAACAAAACTCGACCTAACTATAGCTCAGAGGGCTAAAGCGCTCTGTCTAACGTGTAGTGCGAGTGCATGTGGCATTAGAAATCAGTTTATCTATACCACGGTCAGTGATTGCACAGAAAAATTTCATATAGACGCAATCGAACAAATAAAAACATAACAAATATTACATTATTCAAAAATTCAAAAAAAAAAAACAGGGTCACTGACGAACGTTCAATACCAGAAACTGCGCAGTCTGATTCAGAAAAAATTGAATATTTGCAATGTAGTTATGATTTTTAGAAAATACACTCATTCTTCTCTACCACGCCTTTCACAATTAAATTAAATAAAATTGCATATTAATTATAGTATTAACTGCAATTGTCTGAAAAAGACGTTAAAATTCAAACTCAAACGAAAATTAAATTATTGTTAAAGAAATGAAAGAAAATTCCAAACAATCTTATATATGTTTAATTTAGAACGAGCTCTCAACCTCCGTATATTTACAAAAATAAAGCAAATCAAACATATTAGCTAGGTTAATACTAGTATTTCGATCTGGTTAAAGATCTCATCAGAACCCAATGTTTTAGAAAAGTTATAGCCTCCATAATAGGCAGAACTTTAACAAAAAACCGATTAATCATTAATTTTGCTCCATTCTTGTCTTCTTAGTAAAAATATTACTTGAGCCAGAGTAAAAACTAAAATTTTTTTAACTGAAGTCGTTAAAAAATTAAAACGTTTGTAGTTTTTGGTCGGTAGTAGCTAATTTTCAAAATGAACTGAATGTCAATATGTTTCCAGACATTTCTAGTCGTTGCTGGAATTTTATCCATTCCACACTGGTCTGCAAATGTGGAAAGAGTTTTTTTCTTTTCAAAATATAATAAAAACTAAGGAAAGAAACAGACTACATTAGCCAACATTATCAAGTCTCATACAGACTAAGGATTGGTTAAGAGCGACAAATTTATGCTGCTATGATGTAGAAATTCCAAATAGTTTATTAACTAAACAAATAATTCCATGATTTGGTCTCATATATTCATAAGACTTTTTTATGCCTTATTTTATTCATACATATAATGTATGTTATTGGAAGGTTTTGTTTTTTTTTTCTGTACAAGAGAAATTTTATGTATTTTTTTTTTTGTTGTTTTAATAAATTTAAAAAAAATGGTACCGTCAACGTCCAAAAAGTACAAATTTTTTTGGATGTTGGTACAAAATTGAAAACTCCATTTAACATCCCTGATACAAATGTATTTTTGTTTCAGTAGTGCCAATTACATCTTTTTTTTCTTTATTAAAATAGAACAACATGCTTGGTTGTAGACACGTATATAAAGTTCACTTAAAAATACAATTACTTATTTATAATACATTATTATAACGTGAAAATAAATTTATATAACCCCTCTTGAATATTAATGCAATTATACCATTTGATGTTACGACGTTTTTTGTGTTTAACAAAATAAAATATTTTTAAGCACTAATTTGTTACATATTTTGTTTTATTGTCAACACTATTTTTGTTTTGCAGCCAACAAAAATAGAAATTAACCTAAGTTGACTACAGCGGCAAAAGTAGTCGGGTAGCCGTGTAGTTGTGTTGGTGCCAAAATAATCGTTTTCATATAAACGTGTGTATTTTATTTTTGACAGGCTGTAGTCGTGTAGCTGCAGTCGTCTATGTGTTTATAGCATAAATTTACCGAATTAGCGTAATAATACATGAAACTTTACTCGTTTTATAGTAGTAAATTTACAATCATTTTTTAGAGTGTACCAAATATTTTTTTATAACTTGAATTTTATAGCATTGACTTTAAACCGGCATGAAATTCGCATTTAGTTAGCAGGTTTATTTATACTTATGAGCACAAATACACACAACAATAGTGGGGACTATGGCAAGATTTTTTTTGTGGATTTTTGCCTTGATGAAATTAGCCCTTTTGTTAACATGATAGTGTTTTTTTTTTAAATAATTTTTAGGTTATTTTTTTAATTTTCTTTTTGTTTAAAAGAAGTTTTAAATTTTTATTAAACAAAATTAAACTTTAAAAATTGCACTATTAACATCATGAATTTTATGATAATATTTTAGAATAAATAAATATTCAGATTTAAACCACTGAGACTAAATTTTTTACCTCAATAAAGTAATAAATCTAATACGAATTGATATATAATCTAATTGAAATGAATTAAAAATATTTAATAATAATACATAAACATTTATAAAAAACAACTACATAAATATTACAAAAAAAAAAGCAGCAACAATGTGTTGATGTTTGGTTCTGGGCAATAAGATAAAAAAGTTCCGAATTTGAGCAAATACTTAATTGATTCAATTAATTTTTAATTGGCACAGCTCTTAAAAGTTTCAGCAAACCAATTTCATTGAATAAAGTATGGAAATATTTTTTTTTGTGTAATATATAGACGAATATATTAACCCAATTTTTATTAATATACCCAGGTGAAAAAGTTCATATATGATCATATATTGTCATATATGATCATATATTGTCACATATGGTTTCATGTATAAGGATATATGGTTCCATGTATGGGCATATATGAACATATATGCAATGTATGGAAGCATATATTGGTAAATACATTCAAAGGATAAGTTCATATATGGATATGTATGTAACCATATATGATAATATATTGCATATATTGGTTCATATATGCCATATATCTCTATATATGAATTCATATATTATGCCATATATGGGTTTAATTTTTTATCAAATATGACCATATATGAGGACGAAATTGTTTTTATATTTAACCCCTTCTCTCTGCTGCACGAATTCCTGACAAAAATATATAAAAGACAATAGATTTTAAAGTTTGTATAATTTATAAAGACGATGGTAGAGAATGAGTTATGAGATATCTCACCTTAATCTGGAGAAATATCAGTCGTATTTTATGCGCTTAATTCTGAATCGGTCGTACCTAACCTGACTAACTATTCCACTTTAAGCGGGGTTTTTTAATTTTTATAAAAACAAACATATTATAAATTTTGAAGCTTTTTGATAGCAATAAAGTTGCAGCGCCAGTGATAGGATTTCCAAATTAGAATCGAAGTCTAAAATGTATTTATTTGTTGTGGCAAAACTGATTTTTTTAATAATTTGAAGAAACTATCAATTTTTGAAGTAAAATTTCAGCGATTCAAACTAAGAAATTACGAATTTTTCAAGTCAATAAATTCCTCTTTTTGCATCAACCGAATGAAGCTACAATTCCGTTGTGGCAACATAATTGTGTTAAATTAATTTAGTTTTGTTGTCACAGCCTAATTTTACGTCTGTAGCAGCCGAATTTCTCATCAATTCGGCTGCACAAACCGAATTGTCTATAGTTTCTGCTGCAGCAACCGAATTGTAAATGAATTCTGTTGGAGCAGCCGAATTTTATTTAAATTCGGTTGTGGTATTGGAATTGATTTAATTTTTTTTAAGTGTTAATAAAATGTCAAAAAAAAAGAAAAAATACAAAGTATTTTATAAAAAGTATAACACCTAAAACGTGCCAATTAACTGCCATACCTAAAGCATCCCGAAATAATGCGGCGGCAACTCTTTGCAATTGGAAAATACGATTTTGACAGCGCGTTTCATAGTGAAGTTAGTTGCAAAAGGCAACAAATGTAAACCAGGGATGGCAAAGTTGATACTATAGTACTTTCTTTGATACTATTCGATGTTCCAAAGTACCGTAGTACTCCCGCGACTCATTTGATACTATTGGACGAATTAAAGTTTTCAATTCATTTTATTTTTTAATTTTTATTAATATATAAATTTTATTAAGATATGCTCGCAACTTCATAAATAAAGATGTATTAGATAATTGCACACAGTCACAATTAAATATCCACGATAACCATATTCCGCTAAACGACGTTTTTTGTGGTACGGAAGTGGATTTGTATATAAATACAAATCAGATTGAATCCGGCACTGTAAATCACATAAAAGAAAATTCCAAAAAATTTTATATTAAATTTCGTGAGGATTTGAAGACCAAAGTAAATTTCGATAATAAAATTTTAATTTGGTTCAGTAAGTTTTCACCTGAAAACGTTGTTTGTGGAAGAAATAATAGTATCGTGCCATTTTTGATAAAATATTTTCCAAACGAAGAAAATAATTTTGACGGCATTAATACCCAATACAGAGCGTTGGCAGATTGGCAAGAACAAAAACTTTCTTGAAAGGAAAATATATGTAGTTTCTGGTCAAAAGTATCTAAAATTAAAAATGAGTTAAACAAATATATGTTTCCCGATATTTCGAGAATTGCTGCAGGTATTTTATCCATACCACATTCTTCTGCAAACGTTGAGAGAATTTTTTCATACCCAAATCTGATTAAAACCAAAGGCAGAAACAGACTTCATGTTCCAACAGTATCAAATCTAATACAAACCAAAGATTTTTTAAATGCAACAAATTCTCGTTGTTACAATTTTAAAATCTCTAACAGGTTATTATCAACCAATTTATAAAATTCTTTTTTAGCTGTATTGATTAATTTAATTTTGATCTCATTTGGAGTTCTTTGTTCCTGTACATTAATTTAAAAAATATACTTTTTTAAAGTAAAACTTTATTTTTTTATTAATACATATAAACATAAATTTAAGTTCATTAACATTTAATGTTATTTTAATGCATTTTGTATGAGTTTTAAGAAAAATAAAATAAAAAATAATTTTAGTACTCTGAGAGTCGAAAAGTACTATTTGAAAATTTTAATGGTACCGAAACGAAATTCTCATTTCCCATCCCTGATGTAAGCAAATAAATAAAGAAGAAGAAAGAATAAGAGAGAAAAAAAATATATTTGTTTTTTATTATATTATATTATTATTTATATATATTTGTTATTATACAAAACACAAAACATAAATCGGAAACACAAATATTGTAATGTGCTTCGTTGTTAAAATAATCAGGGTTGTTATATTTTTTATTTTGATAACCCTGTTTTTATCGATTTGACGTAGCGTAGATTTCAGCGTTAACGCTAGGCGGTAAAAACGTTCCGCTTTCCGCTCTTGTTTAGGTATGCCTGTAAGAAACAATTATTAAAAAATCTCGTGTAAAAGATGGCAGATAAGATTGAGTTTCAATAATTACGACGATACCCCTTGAATAAATCGGAGGTTTTGTGAACATAAAGTGAGCATTAGAGAAAAATATTAATGGTGTTCCTAGATCATCAATGTCTACAATTCTAGCCGCTGGCCGCTTTCAAGTTTTGGTGCTGAAACCTAAAATTAAACCTCCTGCAGAGGAGCAGAAACACGTTAACAAATTATATTCAATGCATTTTTGGTAAGACATATTTAATAAAGTAATAGATTTTGTGTTGGCAGTATTTTTAACATCTGTCAAATATCCAATATGAATTTCAGTTCTCTGAATTTCTTTACTTTTATGTTTTTACAGTTCCATTAAGAAGATAATAGTTGGTGTGTACAAATATTCTTCATATTAATTTCATTCATGATTAAAAGCATCTAAGTTAAGCTGAAACTACCCAAGCCCATTCTTTGTGTGGCATTTTTTATGTATATTTTTATCATGCCTGACTATCCCTAATAACGACTTACCCTGCTGACATCGATTTCAAACAACGAAGTTAAAAAATCCGAAACGTATGGAAATTACCGTTAAAATAATAATAATATCTGAAATTTGGATTTCTAACGGTATTTTTCAGACGATACCAAATTAAACCGATAAAATGAAAATATTAAGCCGTATAAAAAAAAAATCAGGCGCGGATCCAGGAGAAGGTTTTGGGGAGGTATATTAGAGTATACTCACAAGAACTTTTCCATAAAAAATCAACAGTTATTTAAAAGTTTAATCGGTAAAGTTGTTTCAATGGAATATACAGTTAAATTACCAAACAAATATTTTTTTTAACGTTCTGTCTGTTATTCAACAGAAAAAAAATAAACAAAAAAACGGACTTTCCGTCATAGTTAAAATATTCAGTTAAAATTTTTTTATTTAAACAAAAAGTTGTTATATTATATTGAGTATTGAAATAAACGAAAACAATCTATTGTTTTTATGGATTTTGTCAATTAATATTCAACAGTTAAAAATAAACTAAAAAATACAATTGTTTTCAACGAAAAGTAAGTAGTCCTGTTTTTAACTGATTTTCAATTAGTTCAATGTGTATATTCAGTAGTCTTTACGGAAAAAATATTGTGAGTATATTTGTAATTAACTTTTTAATCGTTTTTACATTTTTGTATTGAAAAATATTATTTTGGGGGGAGGATATATAAACACGTCTTACTGTTTTTTTTTTGGTTAACCTTCACTCATTATTGACACTAAGTAATTTTTATAATATCAAGTCCCCAGTAGTTAATTTAACAAATTTATTTTCACTAGACTGAATCGTATCAAATTATTTTAAACTCAATGTAATATAATCCATTTAAAGGGTGGTTAAATTGTAAGGGCCGATGTTGAATGTGAACCACACCTAAACGCCAAGTTTTTTTCCGAATTTTATTTGACATTTCTTTATTTCAGACTTACTCAATTTGAACCATGGAGAGATACACAATCCAACAACGTGTTAAAGTTATCCAGACTTATTATGAAAATGGGCGTTCAAATCAAAATGCATATCGTGCACTTCGTGATTTTTTTGGTCAATTTGATCGTCTAAATGTGCGTACAATCGCAAAAATCGTGGAAAAATTCGAGCAAACCGGGTCTGTAGAAGATGTGAGAACACCAATGCATGCTCGTACAGCTCGTACTGCAGAAAATTTCATTTTCACCTCAGTGGATTCGTCAATAAACAGAATTGCCGCATTTGCGGGAATGAGAATCCAAGAGTGATTGTCGAAAAACCAATGCACCCACAAAGAGTGACTGTTTGGTGCGGTTTATGGGCTGGCGGCATCATCGGGCCGTATTTTTTCCAAAATGAGGCCGGTCAGGCAGTTACTGTGAATGGTGTTCGCTATCGTGAGATGATAACGAACTTTTTATGGCCCGAATTGGAAGATATGGATGTGGACGATATGTGGTTTCAGCAGGACGGTGCCACTTGCCACACAGCTAACGAAACAATGGCTCTTTTGCGCAACAAATTCAATGGCCGTGTTATCTCACGTAATGGCGATGTCAATTGGCCGCCAAGATCATGTGATTTGACACCGTTGGACTTTTTTCTTTGGGGTTATTTGAAAGAAAAGGTGTACGTCGATAAGCCAGCAACAATTCAAGAGTTAAAGGATGAGATAATTCTTCACATTAACGGCATAGAACCTCCATTATGCCTCAGCGTCATCGAAAATTTGGACCATCGGATGGAGGTGTGCCGCCGTGGTCGCGGCGCCCATTTGGCCGATATTTTGTTCCATACATAATTGAGTAATACCAATATATCATAATAAAATAAAATTACAATAATTTCCTAAATAGTTTGTGTTTTATTCAAAATCAACATCGGCCCTTGAAATTTAACCACAGTTTATATACAATACGATCCAACATATTTCAGATAAAATTGTATTTCTAGTAGATATAACGCTATATCAAATTTGATACATTTCTTTGTTGCATCATATTAATTTTTTTTTAATCGGGTGAATATATTAAATATATTTAAGGACTTATATAGAATTTCAAATAATTTTATTATGGCAAATATTTTAAGTTACAAACAAAATAATTCTTGTTTATATTATTTTGCTTCACATATAACGTGGGTGTAATCTGAAAATGCCCTAAATACGATTTTTTATTTTTTTTTTTATAATAAAAGGAGAAAACTAAATAAAATGTCAAATACATCTATTATCCGTTATCCGGTTAACCGGTAACCCCGATTAACCGTGATGGCCAAAGATCTGTCTATTGTTTGCAATGTTTTCAAATTGTTTGCTTCGATTAACCGTGATTACCTCTTTTATCCGTGATGGCAGAATTTTGCCCAAATATATAAGTTGAAAAATATTAGACAAACAACATTGCACGACTTTTTTTTAAGAAATTGTATCCTTTTTTTTCTTAATATCCTTTTTTGCCTCGTGTGTTTTTTTTAATGTAAATATGTATGTACACCAATGTTCACACCAATAATAAAAATATTAAAAAAAACTGTATAATCAAAATTGTTATTCGATTAACCGTGAAAATAGATTATCCGTAATACTTCTGGTCCCGACCATCACGGATAATCGAGGCTCGACTGTAATTGAATATAAAAGTTTTAATTTTATTATAAAATATACACTCAAAAAGTGTTAAATCCAAAGTATTCAGAATTGTATTCAGTTTATTACTTTAACTTTTAAGAAACATCAAATTGGGTTAGGGCCTTTCTACATTAAGCCAATGATATACACTGCAAAATTGGTGTAATAAATAGATAGTTTAATCAAACATATAATATCGATTGACAAGCATTTTTAACCACTAAACTGCCCGTATAAATATTAAATTGTGATTTTGAAAATAAAATAATGTTTCCGTTTTTACTTTTGAAATCGAATTGTTGACCTTTCATTTATGGAATGCATTTCAGTTCAAATATATTAAATTGACAGTTAATGGGTTAATTATTTACAAAATGACATTAAAAATTCTACTTTTAAATTCATTTTATCTATGACAAATTTTATAAACCAAAAAAAAAAATATATTTATACCCCAGTCTAGAAACGGTAATGACAGCTTACTTTTTGCCTTACTTTAAAACATAATATATACAATGACATAGGTACTAATAACTACCCAGGTAGAAATTTTTAACCGTAACATAAAAATAGTACTGACAAACCACTGATATTTTTGTAAACCCCATCGTGTTAACATTTACCAAAGGTACAATTAGTATTGTACTAATATTTGTTTGCAAAGCATGTGCTTTGCCAGTACCACCCGCAAAATTCATCGGCAATATTTTATTATATTTCACACAACCCGAGCTGTATTGCTGCATCTTAAATGTGTTTTATTATACACATTTCTCAAAATTAATTTAATTTCAGCTAACTTAAACGCACGTACTTTGTAGAATTAACACCACCCAACGGTTGGCCACTGTTATCAATCGGGTAACAGGACAGTACTGTCAAGATTGTTAATCCCACGTTCTACCAACGCATAACCGACCGTCAACGCATAACCGACCGTTTCAATACAAAAAGTAATGCCTTACCAATAAGCACTAATATTTATCATTATTTGAAACAAAAAATAAAGACTTACCAATTTTTTAGAAATCTATTTTTAGACTCACTATTCTTTCAACTCTAGGAAGTACATATATAACTAATTATTTCAGATTTTTTGTAAGTGGGAAAGTAATGACATTTTGTGCAAGAAAGTAATTTACTTTTATATATATCAAGTATAACATGTGGAGATAGCTCAGATGGTAGAGAGATTGACTGATAACCTGGAATCCCAGGTTCTAGTCCCGAGTAAGCACATTTTATTAAACAAAAAATCAAGAAAAAAATATTTTTTTCTTAAATTTTATTTTATACCCATTATTTTTATTCATACTAATATGCATATAGGTAACACACATATCTTATGATTTTTCGTAAGGTACTTGGTAATTTTATGTCATTATTTTGTATTATTATAAAAATAATGAGATTTGTAATTACATTTGTAACTACTTGGCATAACCAAATATGTACTTATATAACCGCTTATATAGTCATGCTTTTCTACACTGGGCAACTATAACATGGCGAGATAGCTCAGATGGTAGAGCGGTTAACTGGCAAGTATGGTCGAAACCCGTGTGGACACATTTTATTCAATAAAAATTTTCAATAAAAAATATTAAATAAATGTTCTATAAAATTATATTAAATTTAGTTTTTTTTAGAAATTTATTTTTGTACTCACTATTTTTATTCATACTGGTGAGCATATAGGTAACCACATATTTTTTGATTTTCCGTAAGGTGGTTTGTAAAAATATGTCATTTTTTTCTCGACATCCACATATAAAATTAATGAGATTTGTAATGACAATTTTAAGTGCTTGTCATGACCAAATAAGTACTTTTATAAACACTTACTCTGAGAGAAATATATTCACTTCAGTAATGAATTTCTTCATAGCTTCAATGTAAATTGTTACTGGTTATTAGCTTAGATATTTATAAATATTATCCTAAAAGGATTTTTCGAAATTCGAAATAGTTTGGGAGATAGAGCCGTTCTTGTGACGCAATATTTTTGCCCAAATGAGACATTCATTGTGTGCAAGAAAATTGAACTTAAAACTTAATTGCGTTTTTCTCGAAAGCACGTTTTTCAAATTGGTCCGCAGGGTTTCTAAAGTTCTACGATTTTTAGTTTTGAAACGGCCGCCATTTTTATGCTATTTATTGAAAATATTAGCTTCTTAATGTGATTAAGTCTTATAAAAGCTGGCTATAGAATTAAATATTGTTTTTATGATCGGTGTCTTACAAATTCGTGCTACTAGGGTTTGGGTTGTTTATTTAGGTTTAATTATTAAACTTTGTATATCTTTTTTTTTAGTTTAAGTTATTACAGATACATAAATCTTACTCATAGACTACTATGTAATCGTTTGGCCACCACTGGCTTTTAGATTATGAATAAATAAAATAAATGAAAAATTTTGGTAAATGAAGTTTGTTTTATTATTGGAAATGGGACGATATATTCATTCATACTAGCCAATTTTCCTATTTCTTTCTGCTTTCATATAAACGTGAGGCCCAGAAAAATGCGTACCAACAACACATTTTTTTTTTTAGTAGACCCTACTTTGGAGGCCGAGAACTTTTCAAACAGCCCACATATGGACAATTTGTTAATTTTGTATTTTGCTTGATGAATTATACAATTAAATACAAAAAAATAAAATGCAAAAATCTTTTGCCGTTTCCTTTCCCCAAGTTTCTGGAAACACCTAAAATTCAGCCCTCCAAACAAGAAGACCCACTTAAGAAGTTTTCTTGAATTTATAAAACTCTTCATGAATGTCTTGAAAAATGCATTGGGACTAAGCCAATAAACCGCTTCTTATGATTTTTTAAACAATTTCATTGAAGTCTAAAACTAATCAAAGGCTTCATTGAAATAAAAAAGCACTTTATAAAATACCCAACAAAACCACACATTACCAAATCATGGGTAAAGTAATGTATCGCCATAGGGCTTCATGCATTACTTTAAACGTTACTTCACTGATGAATTTTACAGGCGATGAGCCTCAAAGTAACTCATTACCTTGTAGGGGGTAAAGTAACTGGTTACTTAAATGGTTACATGGTGGGAAAAAGTAATGTGTCTATAAATTGATTTTCATAAAAAAAATGCATAATTTTTTTTTTTAATTAAATAACTAACTTTTTCTTTTTATTAAATAAATAACATGGTCATGCTGGGATTCGAACCTGGGGGTCTCTGATATTTAACAATAAGTTAGGCAAGAACTCTACCAACTGAGCTATCGATACATACAACCTTCTATTGCTTAAAATGTAGATGAGTTGCTGTGCTTCGTGTTTTCGTTCGTGATATCAAAAATATACACCTTACCATTATGCTTACAAAAAATCACAAAGTATAGACACATAAATAGATTTACAAAAATATATATTAATAATTACTTTACGTTTATAATTCATGCATTATGTAATTGATGATCGGTAAGTCATTATTTTATGTTTTGAAGTAATGTAAAAGGTAATGAGGTCTCATTACAAGGTAATCCATGAGTGTTCAATTATTGGT
Organism: Delia radicum; assembly: GCA_021234595.1. Taxonomy (NCBI): domain Eukaryota; kingdom Metazoa; phylum Arthropoda; class Insecta; order Diptera; family Anthomyiidae; genus Delia; species Delia radicum. Next base: position 68,128,913 of record CM037854.1, on the reverse strand, counting down.
AACTCATTACTTCTTGTTGGAAAATAATGATACAGGTAAGGAGTACACATTACAAGGTAATGCATTACTTTATCGCACCCATTACCAAAGTTTTGCTGGGTATGTTGAACACTTGAGAATTAAATCTTAAAACTAAAGTTTAAAATGTATGAATATTAATGAAATTATAAAATTTTATGAAATTCTAAACAAATTAAGTCTTTGAAATAATTTCATAGCTCTATAGAAAATTTTCATTAAATTCATGAAGATATAATTTATAAAATCGAATGAATTTGTTTTATGAAACTATGAAATTTTATGAAAAAAAAGTTAATAAAAAAATTCTTAATATTAATAAAATTTCTTTGATATAATGAAATACTTCATTGAATCTACGAAAAACAATTCAATGAAATTGTTTCATTAATATCAGATTCAAAATTTTAACCCGAAATAATATACGAAGTTTCATGAAAACTCAAAGTAGCTTTTATGCATGATCAAAAAACTTATTCCAGAAACAAACTTATTTCTTCAACATGTTCTTTTTTCTTCATGCCCAATGAATTTTTTGTACAAATCAACTTGTTATTTTGTTGTTGTACTTATCTTTTGCAACAATTTTACCTCATATAAAACAACTTGAACAAGAACATGGAAAACCAACAATAATGTTAAAACATAATAAAACAACAGCAGCAGCAACTCGTAAACGAAACATGAAATTCCACTTCATCATCTTAACCAACAATTTCAAAACATTGCGAATTTATAAAAACCCTGGTTTATTTAACCAATACAAAATTACATACAAATACACGCAATCACACACACCCACTAACAAGCATAGATAACACTGACACAATTACAAATACACACCATTACATTCATTCACTTACAGGGGAGGTATCCCAACCCGGACCGGTAGAAGTTAATGAATAACGGATGTGTTGTAGAGAATAAAAATTTAAGGGATTCTTGTGTTTTTTATTAAGTGTGGTCAAAAATGGCCCCATTTTGAAATTTATCCGGTTTATTTCGTTCTATTTAAAGTAACTATAGACAAAATTGGTATCATATGAAAGGTTTTTTTGAAGACACATTCGCCGGTGCAAAAATTATGTCTAAGGACTTTGAAGTATTTTTGTTACTAAACAGAAATGTGTTTTGAACAACATTAAATCTGGCGTTTTGTTAAGGAATTGTAGTTGTATTAAGCTTAAAATAATTAATATTAATAGCTATTTAATTTGATTGAGGGTTTGTCTGAGCCTTTGCCGATATTCGAAATCATTCGGTTGTTATGCGACTTGTTCCGCATAGATTTTTTTCCCTATACTTCAAATAGTTCGAAAATATGGCAAGTCTGGGTCCACTATATAGGCAATATGGGTATCAACATTTTTGTTTTCTTGAGTAATATAAGCCTTCGTACAAATAAATCTAGTTTTCGTAAGCGAAAGACAAGTTTTAATACAAAAGCAAATGAATTTTTAAAACCACATTTTAACCCTAAAACGTTAGCTTGGGCAGCTAAAAAAATACGTGTCTCTTTTTTGCTACTGTACAACATATCAAAGATCATTAAAATCAGCGAGGTCGGTTAGGCATACGTCCCATGTCAGTTTCTTAACATACATAGATGTCGTAATAAAAAAATACAACGTACAACTGTAAAATGTACTCTAAATTTACAACAAATACCAGTTACAACAACCGAACAAACAAAATATAAATTAGAGCGGGTCAAAACCGTCATCATATTTTGAAACATCGTGAAAAAGTTTTAAAAAATCGTCAAATATAAAAAATATTTTTAATAAGTTTTATAAAGTTTTAATAAAAAAATAAAATATGAAAAATTAATTCACATTTCAAGTGTTATCGTTGTAATGGAACAAAATTTTGTAAAATTTGTCCTATGGTGCCTTAAGAGGAACAAAGGGCCACAACGAAATAGTTGCATTCGATTCTCTTGATGCAAGATGTTTTATCTCTCTCCAGCTTAGGTCGCTTTGATTAATTTCCAGCTCAAGTTGCCGTCTCCAGGTGTGAGATGAGCGTCCAACTCTTCGTGTATTTCCATGGGTATTCCAATCTATAGCAGCTTTTGTTGTGTCATTCTGTGGTCTGCGGAGCGTGTGACCAATCCAGCGCCATTTACGATGAAGAATATCAATGTGGATTGGGCGTTGGTATGTTTTCTCCCATAGTTGCGTATTGGAAATGGTATTGGGCCAAAATATTTTTAATATCCTTCGCAGACAGCGGTTTATGAATACCTGGATCGCGTTTATATTGTGAGATGTTGTGTTCCATGATTCGCAACCGTATAGGAGGACTGACTTTACACAGGAGTTAAATATACTGATTTTATTACGTTTCGTGATGGCGTAAGATACCAAATGACTGGTTAGCCTTTGAGATTCGAAAGGCTATATCATCACTGCAGCCGCCAGTTTTTGTTAGTATGCTGCCAAGATAACAGAATGTATTAACTTCTTCTAGCTCAATATTCTGTATTTTAAATTTAGTGGTTTTTAATTTAGTGGTTTAGGTTCTATTAAACTTCGAAAATTAACACATTTAACAGTGCGCCCCGGTAGGCTAGTTGGTAGAGTGCTGGCTTATATGGGCGGTGGTCGTGGGTTCGATACTGGTCTGTTTTCGCTACAACGCGCCGAAGGCCATAGTAGCTAGTGATCGGTTAGGGTAATAGTATATAATTTGTAATTATATGATTATTAATTAATAAAAAAAAAAAAAAAAAAAAATTTTGCATTTTACCACTTAAATTTGTAAACACTTCTACACAATTCTGTCAACAACATTATAGTAGCACAAGTTTTTAAATCTTAAATTTATTAACAAAATTTGGAGTTCTTATTTTTTTAATTATAAAATTCTATCCAAATCGATTCACATTTGAAGGCAATAGATTTTGAAATTTTTGATTATTTCAATTTTCTCATTTTGGGTTTGCTGAAATATGTCTAAATATTAAATATTTTTATTAAAATATGGTTTCTTATGTTCTCCATTTTCAAATATAAATTGTGAATATCTGAAATTTCACTGAGGAACACTTTATTTATATCATTAGGAATGTTTTTAAAGCACCGTATTTATTTTTGGATTTATTTTGCTTAATTTTAAATAGAATTTATTCGACATTTCAATATTTTATAAATAAGAATTTTCGAGCTCGGGACCTGTTTGTTTCGCAAACAAATTCCATGGTTTTAAAAAAAAAAATATTTTTATCTAAATCTTACGCTAATTAAGTTTTATAGAAATATAAACAAATAAATTTTATAAAAATCCCAGCAAAAAATAGAGCTTACCCAGAAGCACTTCCGGAAGGCAATATTTAATTATGAAGCGCTTCCAAAGCAAATCCAGAAGGCATGATTTTTTTTCGAGATTACCCACTTGGTGTGTCTCTTTTAAGCAGGTGAAAAGCGCTTCTTTCATGTGCTCTTAGCATCAATAAATTCATGTCTTCTTAGGCAATAAGAAGCGCTTTTTTGTCTTTTGACAACATTAATGCTTCATGGTATGCATTATTTACGGCTTCATTGCAAGCATTATTCACTACTTCAAAGAAGGCATATTGGGAGGCACAACAGAATGCCTTCCCTAATTGCTTTTACTAAATATATTTGAAGGTGCTTTTGTGCATTTGTAATGAAGCTGTTGTCATGCTTAAGACAATGATATAACACATGTCACGGTCGGAAATTAAATAGGGACGCTGGGAACAAAAAACAAAAAGGGCGGTATCAAGGGTTGTGTGAAAAAGTAAAAAAATATTTTTGAGCTCGTCTTCAACTAATTTTTAATTCTAGGGGTGTCTGGCACAACTTTGTTTTATCGACCCAACCTAATATACATACAACCACACTATACCATTCATTTCAACATCATTCATCTACTTTTTAGACTATGAATGGAAATGGTTGTTTATTACAACATGGCTGGCTTTTAACGTGTGAGAAAATGAGCATAAACAACAACATCAATAACAACAACTCCTACATGGGAATTTTTCATTACCATTGAAATTTAATTATCATTTTTCTTTGTGACAACAGATATTCGGTTAATACAACAAAATATCGGTTGGAACATGAAATTTCAATTAACCAAGGAATACATTTGATAGCGACAATTAAATTATTCGATTTTTGATATCAAATAATTCGGTTGGCAAGAAATTCGTTTTCTATGTGTACACTAGGGTGGTCCTTATTTTTCAACTTGCGATTTTTGGGGCTGCCCCCCTCTTAAAATATTTGTTTGGGTACAAAAATTCACCATGCAAGAAATTAGAGTTGTAAGCATAACGGGAAGATGTCCCGCATCGCCCTTGAAAATCGGGCCCCTTGGAAAAATGGGCATAATTTAAAAAAAAATTACAAATTTTTTTTCTTCAAAATTAAAAAAATATAAAATAATTTTTGTGTTGGGTTTAATCATAACTACTCAGATAAAAAATATTACTTTCCCAGAAAATCGCTAACTTACCCTAACTTTGTGTCAAAAAAATTAATAAATATTTTGGGGGTACCTCAAAGTAACTTTTTTGCATTTTTGAAAATTTTATTCAACAAAAATCAAAAACCTGGTGTTTGCTGTCAAGTATTTTATTAAACATATCTCAAGTATTAAATAAGCCAAGTATTACGGATATCCGTTGGCAAAAATTTTTGTTAGAGCATTTTGATTCTAGCGGATTTCAACGTTTTTTTAAATTTGTATAGACTTTTTTTTTAACAATATTTTTGTAATATTTCATCAATGTTATTGTGTATGCTATTTTATATAATTGTAATAACTTTATTATAAAGTATAATTTTTCGTGTTCATAGTTAACCTGTGTTTTCATGGGGTCACAATTGACCCTCGTATTTTAAAGAGTCAAAAATCAGAAAGATGACATCAAATTAATTTTTGTTTATGTTTCTAATTGTAATTTATTTACATTTTAAAATTAATTGAAATTAATTATTTAGTATAAATTCAGATATTTTTATTCATATTAAAATTGATTTTTTTGTACATATTCAGGAGTAGTTTCGAAAAACGTATTTTTAATTTAATAGTGTAAATTTTTTTCCCTCAAAATTATTATTATGGAAAAGTTTTAAGTTCTAACTTTTACGTAATTGACCTACTCGAAGACTAGAAACGGTTAACGAAATTTTTTTAGAATAAATATAAATTGAATTATTCCTTTCTTTATTTTATTTATAAATTTTGCCACAAACCTGCATTTTTCTTACGTGGGTCGTATTTGACCCCAGGTTAACGTGGGTTAACTATCAACAGAAAAATTAGTATTTTATAATAAAGTTATTACAATCATATAAAAGAGCATATACAATAATATTGATGAAATATTATTAAAACCTTGTTTTAAAGTAAAAATGTATAAAAATAAAAAAAAAAAAAAACTTGAAATCCCCGAGAATCAAATTGCCCTAAAAAAAAATTTGCCAACGGATATCCGTAATACCTGGCTTATTTAATACTTGAAATGTGCTTAATGAAATACTTGACAGCAAACACTAGGTTTTTGATTTTTGTTGAATAAAATTTTCAAAAATGCAAAAAAGTCACTTTGAGGTACCCCCAAAATATTTATTAATTTTTTTGATACAAAGTTAGGGTAAGTTAGCGATTTTCTGGGAAAGTAATATTTTTTATCTGAGTAGTTATGATTAAACCCAACACAAAAATTATTTTATATTTTTTAAATTTTGAAGAAAAAAAATTTGTAATTTTTTTTTAAATTATGCCCATTTTTCCAAGGGGCCCGATTTTCAAGGGCGATGCGGGACATCTTCAAATATTTTAAGAGGGGGGTACAGTGAAAATCTCGTTTTTATTTTTCGCCCATACAACGAAAGACCACCCTAGTGTACACTCAGGGAACTTCTGCTTAAAAAATATGTAGTTCTTTGGATTGTAATACACTTTCTTTATTTTTAATATAAATGTCAGTCATTTGTAGAACGAATTACATTTTTTACTAACCTTGTAGTCCATTAAAAAAAACAAACCACATCAAAAGACTGTTTTATGATTTTCGTTCATTTTTTACAGTAGTTCTTTGTTATTTAAAAAAATAAAAAAATAAAGGTTTGTTTATTTTTTACTAACATATGTTGTTCATTTTGATTACAATTGTGGTTTATTTTTTGAACATTAAAAAATAAATGATAATGCTAGTTGAATTAAATGAAATGTACGTCGTAATTTCTTTAACCTAAAGGGTGTTTTTTATACACGTATAAAACTTAAAGTTGGCAACACTTTTTTAACTGGCGGACATTTTGTCAGCTGTCAAGTGATTTATGTTTAGTTTGGTTTGGCATTTCAACATGAATATACTGATGCCTGAACAATGCTTCCAAATTATGCAAATTTATTTTGCATACACTCTGTTCGGCATACGTATAGCGCACTATGTCCATTTTACGGTCAACATAATCGTCCATCAGAGCAATTAATTCGATTAACTATGGAACGTTTTCGCACCACGTTTACTCTTTATGATAATATGCATCCACAGAGACGTCGTACAGAAGAATTCATTGCTGCTGTAGAATGTAGCGTACAGGAAGTTCCCAATCAGTCTATCCGTCAATGGTGACCGCTATAGTGCCATGATAACTGACTTTTTCGTTTATCAATTGAACAACCATGATGTGCAGGAGCTGTAGTTTCAACAAGAGACACAACATGTCACACAGCCAGTGCCACAAATGCTTTATTGAAGTAAACGTTTGGTAACCGCATAGTTTCACGTTTCGGACCCGTGAATTGGCCTCCAAGATCATGCGAATATTTACTGTGGGGATATGTGAAGTCGCTAGTCTACGCCGATAAGCCCGAAACGATTGACCACTTGGAGGACAACATTCGCCGCGTAATTGCCAATATACGGCCACAAATGTTGGAAAAAGTCCTCGAAAATTGGACCTCCAGATTAGACTACGTCGGAGCCAGCCGTGGCGGTCACATGCCAGAAGTCATATTTATTTAAATTATAATGCCAGAAGATTATCTTTCGAATAAAGTAAATTTCACATCTAGCTAAAAAATTGATCTTTGTTTTATTCCATTTCAAAGTTCTATATCTCTATAAAAAAAAACACCTTTTACATGGTATTCAAAGTGTACCATTTATTAATAATGAAATTTTTTCCATTGGAAAAATCATTAAAAATGATAATGAAATCATACTAATGCAAAAAAAGTTAATTACAATTGTTCAAAGAAAAGCATTTGTTTACAAAAAAAATCCTGGGTTGGGCCCAAGGTTGGATAGTAAAAATACATAATTTTTTTTAAAGAATATTTTATTTTATTCGAAGTGATAATAAAACAAGCAATGCTTAATCGGGCTTAATATGAGGAACGAAATGTAATGAAAAGGAGAATAAATAGAATTTAAAGACCAACACGGAAAATTACAAAATTGGAAAATTAGTTTCATGTAAAGAAATTTTATTGGACTGGACTGAACTTTGATTTATTGGAGTATCTAAATGTTGAAAAATGGACCTGGCCTATTTATATTATTAGTTTGTATTAATATACCTGTGGAGCAAAAGTTTTGTCCGTTTTCCCTGTCTCGTTTAGTTTCAGAGATACCGGCCATTAAAAAAACGCCATTTTATAAAATGGCTAGTACGTCGAAAACTAAACGAAATATAGCAAAACGGCCAAAAATTTTTCAAAACTTAACCTACGAAACACATACAGATAATACAAATGTATTAAATGTTCCAATCTCACATTCCCTGTTCCATTCCGTTCCATTTTGGAAAAATATTCCATTCTATTGTCGGAGAAAATTTGTATTTGTATAGGTAAACAAATAATTTGTATAGGTAAACAAATAATTGAGAAGCCCTGTGGTTTTTTCCTAAAAAAGTAATTCCTCGGGATCCTTTTCGGGTTAATTAATACTCCTTCGGCCCTAAAATGTTGTCCCTTTCGTCCTATCTCTCGGAGATGCTGGCCATTTAAAAAATAGTAATTTTACAAAATGGTCAGTATCTCAAAAATTAAGCGAGATAGAGCAAAACGGACAAAATGTTTGCAAAAGTTTATCTATGAAACACGCCGCGATAATACAACATAATACAACAGATGTTGGTTTGGGAGGGATTCCGAAGGATTTATTTTTCACAGGGTGACTTATTAATTTTTTTTACTAATATGTCTGATAATACTAATAGCTCAGGACAAATTCAAAATTCTTTACCCTTTTTATTTAATTTCGTTATATATGTTTAGTGTTTCAATTTCAATTGTGCCATATAATATATCCGAGACTGAAAACTAATGATTATATAGTTTCAGAAATTGCGTGCTAATAAATTATTTAAAATAAGCTTGCATCTCAGCGAGGGCTTTCCATCCCTGATTTGAGAGATTTTTCACAATTTTAAAAGCCTATTTTTCAATGGTACTTACAAATGGTACTGACTTGATAGCAATGCAATGGTAACGAAATCATAATTTCATTAGTCCACTTAATTCACTAGTCCCATGTATGCAACAAATAAACAAAAAAAAAGAACGTTGTTAAGGTACCAGTAAACAAAACCTAACCAACCAACCAGCCAAACCATGCGACCATCTCTCTTATCTTTTCCTATTCTCCTATACTCAGTGCAAATAATTTGTATGACAATGTGTGAGTGTGTGTGTAGTGCATACTTTTAGGCGCTTAGAGTAACCATAAAAACGTATGGTTAAACAACAAAATACCCATGCAAAAACATAATATATTAACAATATTTACAGCTGTATGTGTGTGTCTAGATGAATGAATGAAAATATATGAAATAATGTAAATATGTATATTTCAATGAAATGGTGGCTCGGTTGGATGATCTGGTTGAATGAATGAATTAAAACCACTAAAAGGTCAACAAAAACATACATTCCCTATATTTAATACCTACCTTTATGCTTGCTGGCCTATTGTAGTGGCAACATTACACAAATTAAACCTCATGTTTTAAGTGCTAATTAAATAATTAAACCTGATAACTGAATGTTCACATTTGCCATATATATGCATTGATATATTTATGTTGGTTGGCTGTTTTGTGTATTTATAGGCATATAAAAAGGTAGCACTTAACTCATAAAGGGTACATCACTGATCCGCTGGACAATTTTCAACCAAACTTTGCAGATATATAAAATAAGGAAACATTAATATATTATTTTGCTTGAAAGCGCCCTCTAGTGGAAATATAACCAACCAAAGTTCAAACCTTGATAATATATCCGAGACTGTTGACGATATTTAAAAAATTTTAATATCTTATTTTTGTATGAACACATTTTTATTTGCATCAGCTGGCGAGCAACAACTGTTCTAATACTTATAACTCGCGCAATTACAGTGTTGCCAAGTATGAACCCTTAATCCTTCACCACCATTCATATCCCACTATCCCGTTTCCTAAGAAAGCAACACATTAATTAATAGGAAGAATTTCCTGAGTGTTGCTTCCCTTTAAAAAAAATAAATAAAAAATATGTTGTTTCATTAATATAAAATTCATTAATGTTTTATGCAAAATTATTAAAAATTGTAATTCATTTATATTTTTATTTTTAATTTACATACCCGGGTAAAAATTTTCATACGTGGATCCATAAAGATTCAATGTATGTGTGAACATGCTCATAAACATTCATGCATGTCCCTACATGGAGACATAAATCTCCATATATGCTTCCATATATATCTCCATAAATGTGCATTAAAGAAATTTGAGGTAATATTTACATGTATGCACATGTATAATCGCACATGAACATTACGATGTCCCTTAAACCAACGATTTCTCAATTTTTTATGGCAAATGGTTCCCAATGGAAAGAAATCAATTTTTTTTTTTTTTTTTGAAAACGTTAACGAAAATGGGCCATTTTCGGCCATCTTGCGGCACCGAAAATGGTGCCTCAAGACGGCCCGAAATTAGGAAATATATAATTTCCAATTGTTTGTATGTGTTTTTGCCTTTCCAGAGCTTGTTTAAGTCCCCTGATGACATAGGAAGCGGAAAGAACAACCTACCTCCAGAAAGTACTTAATTAGGCCCAATGTTTTTAATTTCGGCATATGGGCGAAAGGGCGTGGCAATTTTAATTTGTTACATTTTTCTACACATTCTCTATTTTCCAAAGCTTTATAAAGCAACCTGATGACCTAAAAAGCTGAGAATTGGCATACAAATATTGAGTGCTACAAAAGTTTGTATAATAAAGCCAGATTTTCAATTTTTGGAGGGGCGTTTCAAAAACGTTTTTATAAATTATGTGTTACCTACAATTTTAAGTTGATGTGCTAGGAAACTGAAAACCGGCATACTTATTGTACTAACCACGGGAAAAATTTATCCGGGACAAATTTCTTAATTTCGGTCGTGGGCCAAATGGCGGGGAAAATTGATTTTCAACGATACATAATTTTTGTTCTGCTACTAAAATATATCTCTATAATTTCTGCTACTACAATATATATTTCTTTCCTGTTGTTTGAAAGAAATTTGAAATTTTGCATACATTTCGTAGTAACTATGAAACCGATGTAAACCGCAGTCCAATGTGTCATTTTTGTTTTGTGGACGGAAAGGCGTAGCAAACCCGTTTTTAAAGACTTTGATGAGCTACCTGATGAGCTACGAAGTACGTGTTTTACTAACCACGAGCCAGATTTATTGTACCTGAAGACTTATTTCGTAATTTCGGTCTGTGGGCTTAATGGCATGAACAAATAAATTTTCAACGTTCCAAAAATATTGTTTTTTTATTGAACACATCGTTGTTTTACTAAAAAATATTACTTGAGCTAGAGTAAAAACTAAAACAAAATACAAAGCGCTTCTTTCATGTGCTCTTGGAAGCAATACATTCATGACTTCTTAGGCAATAAGAAGCGCTTTTTTATATGTTGACAACATTAATGCTTCGCGGTATGCATTCTTCATTGTTTCATTGTAAGCATTATTTACTGCTGCAAAGAAGGCATTTTGGGAAGCACAACAGAATGCCTTCCCTAATTGCTTTATTGTATGCAAGGCGGTAAAGCGCTATTTTGGAAGCATACAAATGTAGTTACTGCATACCAAATCCAAGTTTGGAGTTTGCTCCACAACCAAATTTTTTTTCAAATATTTCATGTCACCTGAGACGCAATTAATTTCTACCTTCTTTGGGTTTTAAGAAAAAACACTTTTTAGTGCTACGAGAAGCGCTAAAATAATGCGTAACTAATAAAAACTAAAGCGCTTATTCACTTCTCCAAGAAACTAGTATATATGACCTTCAATAATGCGCTATTAAAAAAGACAAATAAATGCATAAATTGGTTGACAAATATCCAGCGGCTCTATGATGTGTCGTTAATGAATTAAAAGAATTTTCTTTGCATATCAGAATTCCAAGAAATTTTATTAATTTAATGATGTGTGAATGAAATTTTAAATTTTGAAATATTTCTAATTTGTATTCAGCGTTCCAAAATTATGTGAAAAAAACTTACCGCTACACTGATAGAACTTTAATTCATAATATTAATGAATGTTTTGCATTAAGTTAGATTCATTGGTTTAATGAATAGTTTTCATTAAGTAAACGAAATTTTCATAAAATGTTTTTTGGGTGATCCTTAAAATATGCAATCATTTTCAAATACATTTTTTTAATGCATTAAGAAAGCGTAGGAATCCACGACGATATATTTTGAGTAAAAAACAAGGTTATTGACTTTTGAAATTTGATAGCAGAAATACTTAGTTTAAAGTGGGAACGACGAATTTCGTGAAAATGTATGTACGTCATACATGGGACTAATTAATTGTATGGACTAATTAATTGGTGATTTCATTACAATTACATTGATATCAATTGTAATGAAGTTATTTTCATCAGCATTTGTTTAATAATTGATAATGAATTTCATTGATTTGTTTTCAGTGATTAATGGCAATAATTTTAAATTTCATTACCATTAGTAATGAATCAATTAAAGGAAACAAATTACAATTGACAGATAAGATTTTCGAAAAACTAATGGTGAATATCGATGAAATCTGGGCTTCACAGGAGCTTTAAGTAACGCTCATAATAGAAATAGACTATGTCCGGGAAAAATCCCGAGAGATTAATTTTTTATAAAACAGCCAGATTGTGTCCAAATTATTTGTTTACCAAGTATGGACGTGGCAATACAAATTTAATCACTCTGATAATAAAATGGAATATTGGTCTAAACTGGAACGACATGGAATGAAACGGGGAATGAGTGGAATCGGAACACTTATTACATTTGAATTATCGCAACGTGTTACGTAGGTTAAGTTTTGCAAAAGTTTGGTCCGTTTTGCGATATTTCGCTTAGTTGGCGATTTTTTAAAATATCCAGTATCTCCGAAACTAAGCGAGATAGGGCAAAACGGACAAAAATGTTGATTCACAAGAATATTAATACACCCTTATAATATAAATGGGCTAGGTCCGGGAGAGATCCCGATTGATCAATTTTTATAAACAGCCATAGGGTGATTTATTTATTTAGTTTTACTTATTTACGTGATAATACAAATAAACATACAATTCTCCGTTCCATTCCTATGTAAAGCAATTTAGACCCCACTTTTTTTTTGTAAACAAATGCTTTTTTTGCTCAATTGTAATTAGTTTTTTAGGCATTAGTGCCAAAAAATGTCATTACAATTAAATGGTAGTGACATATTTTTGGCATTAGCTAATGAAAAAATCCCAAGTATGATGTACGTTAATTTTTTTTTTTTTTTTGAAAAATTTCTCAATTTGACAAAAGAAAATTTGTGGATAGATTCTATTTTTAAACCCCGAGTTTTTGCCTGCCATGGGCAGACCTTTCAACTATTATGTCCATATTTACCCATATCTGCAACCATATATGAACATGTTTGAACATATATGAACATTTTTAACCGGATTATTTTCATTATGGGTTATAAAAACTGGAAATTTTGTGTGCACTAAATTCATATTCAATTAAACATTTAATAGATATTAGGAAACCTTTAATTGAAAGTGAGTTTGAAATCAAACAAAACTTTAATTGAAATTTTATTGACAAAGATTCTTTCTGTGTACTTAAATTCCGTTTACAGTTATTCTTATTGAATGACGTCATTGTAGTGTCATGCAATGGCAATTCATCCGTGAAAGAAAATCCGTTAATAAAATTCAAATTTTTTCCGCATAAAGTTTTGTTATTTATGTAAATTTGTTTACATCTTAAATTTTTTTTTTCATTTACATAAACGTGTTCAGTCAAATTCTTAATTTCTTAAAAAAATGGCGCCTACGAAAACAAGTGCTACCCCAACATCTGAAATGCTCATAATTGCGTATAATGTACGCATAAATGTGTGTAATGATGTTGCGTAGTTTTTAGTTAATGGTTGAGATTCTAAAATTATACACCATAAAATAAACCCAGAGATGGCAGGCAATACCGCTAGAGTACCCTTTCCACAGACTATCGTTATTCCTAAAATACCGTTACCGAAGTAAATGAAATAAAATTTCCGATATAACTTATATATAAATATTACTAAAATACGGTTACCAAAATAACTAAAATACCGTTGTCCCTAAAATACCGTTACCGATATAATGTGACAAAATCTGAAAAGAAAAATCGCTGTTAATAGATATATTTTCCAAAATTTCGATCATAAACTAGCCAGGCATTGGAACTCTGGCATAATGGGGCACATCGGTGGGCATTGACATAACCTGAATAACTTAACTTTACCTTAAAATACCGTTACTAAAATAACTGAAAAAACGTGATCCTTAAAATAACGTTACCGAAATTACAAAAATACCGTTGCCGTTAAAACAACATTACCGAAATAATTAAAATACCGTTAACGCTAAAAAACTTTTACCGCAATAAGTTAAATATCGTTACCCATAAAATACCATTGCCGAAATAAAAGAAAAAAGCGTTACCCTTACCGATACCCTCATTCGAATCGGTTACCATCCATGAATGAAACATAATGATACACACGTTCACGGTGGAAATATTAACACCATCTGAATATGAATTATAAAAACACTTCATGTGTGGTATATCTCATAATTAATACAAACAGTGGTGTAATTGCAGATGAATTTTAGTTTTTTCCAAATAAACATTTATTTTAAATAATTGAAAAACTTACAATATTTCCACTGAAAAAAAAAATATATGCATCATTTTGAGAAAAAAAACTTTTATAGTTATATTTTGCGTAACATGTACCAATATTTTTTAGAATTGACTAATTTTCCGAAGATAACGAAAATCTTTCGTAGTTTTTTCGTATTTTGTTGTCCAGTAACATCCAATTTCACTCAAACATATTACTGTATTAACTTAGACCAAATTGATCTTAAAATTGGGGGATCAAATAATATGTTATTTAAGATAATAATAGATCCTAAAAAATGTAATGAAAACTATTTAGATATTGTTGGATATAATTAGATTCATAAATTTAAGTAACTTCTGGTGGATCGAATATGATATTTAAAGATTTAAAAGCATATATAATTACTAGCTGACCAGGCAAACATTGTTTTGCCTTCAAATTTTAATTGTAATTAATTCTTTAAATCAAGAAATTTCTTTTACGCAAATAAATAATTAAAAAAATAAATTCACATTAGTAAATCATTTTAAAATTTGTAATTTCATGGGAAGCCCAACTCCTCTTTGTCCTTCTATCGCCTTTATTTGCTGAAGTATATAAAATGAATAGCTGAAAACAACTGCCATAACAACTGCGACGTCACCTATTACCGGTGCATTAAAGCGCCGCTCATGCTCACCAGCCGCTGTCTGGTCAGCTCTTATCACAACCGTAAATTCATCTGTCGGCATCTGGTCTAGGGCTGTTTTGAATAGACGGATGAGGCTGTTGTGATCGTGTAACATAGCTTGAAGATTAACATAGGTTTTTTGTAAATATCTTCGGAACTACAAAACCGATTTAAGAGTTTGATATCTCGTTTTGAAAAACATGACAACGGCTTTCAAAAAAAAAAAAAAAAAAAAATAAAAAAAAGCAAATAAAATAAATATATGTATATGTCATTGGTGGTACAATATGAAAATTGGATTTTGCCACGCCCCCCCCCCCCCCCCCGGTATGATCCCGTCCAATTTTCCCATGACTGTTCATAATATAATCAACGTGCACAAATGTCTAAGGCTCTGGCTATAGAACTGTAGATATATGATATTAAATATTTACTTTGTGTGGGAGCTGACACGCCCACTGGTCCCATCACGCCCATTTTACAACGTGCACAAATTTCTAAGACTATGGCTATTATAGTACTGTAGATATATGGTATTAAATATTTACGTTGTATGGGAGCTGCCACTCCCACTGGTCCGATCCTGTCCACTTTTTTCCTGATTATTCAAATCAGTAACATATGGGATACTGCAATGTTTCAAAACTCTTGCTATCACAATAGTCAAGATATATGATTTTATTCAATTTATGTGGGAGCGGTCACGCCCACTTGAAACATATATAGCCGAAAACCTAATTTGGACTATAACCTTTCAAATGAAACCGGTTTGAGCGAAATCGGTTGGATAGTTTTAGAGTCTATAGACAAACATACAAAAATTGTATTTTATATATATAGATATATAACAATACATAATTATATAATATGCGTACTAAAAATATTAATGATGTTCTCCACCATATGTAATCATATCCCAAACTATATTGATAATATTGTGTCATATATGGTATTTTACATAATTATATCATATATAATTATTTCTTAAGTTGAATTATACATATGGCACCATATATGTAGGCATATCTTATATCTCATAAAAAAATGTTTTAAAAGACAATTTATATTATTATATCATAAATTATATAACTTATATGTCACCATACATTGTGATATATATGGTATCTTACATAATTATATCATATATACTTATGTCTTAAATTGTATTATATATATGGCACCATATATTTATAGGCATATCTTATTTCTAAAAAAAATATGTTTTATAAGACAGTATATATTATTATATCTTAAATTATATAGTATATGTATTTTTTTTTTTTTAAGAGAATCAACACTCAGGAAATTCTTCCTTTTATTTAATGTGTTGCTTTATTTGGAAAGGGGATAGTAGAGAGTTGAAAGGTGATGAAAGATGAATTGCTTCAAACATGGCAACACTGTAATTGCTCGAGATGATAAGTCTTAGAACAATTGTTGCTCGCCACCTGATGTAGAGTTGGCGAATTCATTGAAGCTTTTTGTTTCATAGCCCTGACTCATTATTTTACTTCGGTGGGGTTAAGTGCTATGAAAACACCGAAGGTGGGCGCAGCGATACATATAAGTGATATAAAACTCATACATATTATTTTTCTAAATTGATGTTGTCGTCACCGGGAATCGCACCCGGGAGCATCTGTCCAACGAGCTAATAAGATGATCTATCGTATCTTATTACATATACCATATATGCTGTATATCTTATTTTATAAAAATCATTATATAACAATATATCGTTAGATATGTTACTACATAAGAAACATATAAGTATTACCATATATTATAATTTTCACCTGGCTTAACCAATTTTTTAAATTTTTTAGAAAAGTATTATCGTTTCTGACCATTTTTTAAAATTGACATATCGCAACTCTGGCCATATAATTTTTTTCAGTTTAACTGTATTTTATTAAAAACCATCCATTATTTATGTTTTGTGATTTAATAAATTCTGATTTGAACATATATTAAATTTTTTTTCCTTTCAGATCGAATGCATACCCAATGAACGTATTTTTCAAAACTAGAGCACAATTTATACTACAAACTAAAACTGGTACAGTCAAAGAAACAAGTTAGTAAAATTTTGCTGATGCTTAAAATGTATAAACAAATTTCGTATATTATGTTTACTTTACGAAAGATTATCGTGGTGTAAAACAACGAAACTTTTTTGTAAAATATAAAAGAATACTTCGTAAAATGCACAGAAAAATGTTGCAATTTCATAAATTTAACGAAATTTTCCGTAAAACACAAAAAAAAATTCGTGAAATGCATAGAAAAATGTTCTATATTTTACGAACTATTTTCGTGCTGCGTAATAAAGAAATGCTTCGTACAATATACGAAAGGTTTTGTAGAGATGACATATGTTTTTTTTTAGTTCACTTCATTAAACAAAAATTTTATAAAGTTTCCAATGTTGGTTAACCTATAAGTACACTTTAGCAATATATTTTGAGTGAAACCTATTTTTACCTTCAATATTCTGATAATGGCGCCCAATTTTATCGATATAAACAACAACATCATATTTATGCCAGGCATTGAGTTATCGTACAATGTTGTTAATAATCATATATTTAAAGTCATATACACTAAAAAAAAAAACAAGCTAAAGTCAGCAAAATTTTTGATGGGATGATCCTTGCCGAAGAATTGCTAGAATTGCTTTACTATTTTTTTTTTATTTTTTTTTTTGTTTTGCTGTTATTAGCAATTTTTCTGCAAGGATACTCGCAGCAAAAATGTAGCTGACTTTGCTGACTTTTTTTTTGTAGTGTACCACAGTACCACATAGAGCACACATCATAAAATCTTCTCATTCAACTAACAAACATAACATTTTGTAATAATAATAAACGCGTGTCAATCTAAACACATGAGGGACTCATTAAAATATATATACACAAACGTTAATGTGATAGTGAGGACTGAATTTCAAAATTTTTATTAGAATTATTATTTATTTAGATCGACATTTTCGATTTTAAAAAATTTTTGTAATATACGGATTAAATATGGACTGAGTTTTAGAATTTTGTCATTATTATTTTTTTTTTTAATTTCAATTTATTATTTTTAACATCACTCTAATCCGTATAAACAAAATTAATAATTTAATATCTGTGTGATTATGGCATAATCTCTTAAGTGGACTTAATTGAGAATCAAGATTATCGTTTATTATTGATGGTCTTATAACACACAAAAAAAATATGGTTTAAGAGTGTCAAAATATAATTGCGAACACGTGGTGATTATGGTCCTAATGATCATACTATGATCCTTAATTGTCATAACATCAGCCGCAGTCATCATAATATCATAAGTTAGGATCATCCCTATGATAAAATCTACTTTCGAATCTTACATGATGCTCTTAAACGGAAGAAGCTTTAACATAAAAGAGCGAACAACACAAATATTATTCTTGATTCCAGAGTTCATATACGATTACAACCTTATTAAAATGTAATATTATATAAAAACATACTGATTTATATAGCTTAGTATGGATATATGTTATGATTTATATAATCATATATAATTTTATCTTGGATTTGGTTATTTAAGAAATGTTGATATGGTCCTATACATATTAACATTTAAATATATGTCGATTAATATTACCGTAGATGTGTCATATATTACTACACTTAGAATATTATGTTAGTAAAGACCGCTGCAAATGTTGTTAAAAACAAATGAAATTTCACTTAAAGAAAGGACCACTTACATTTCATTAAATTCAACTAACATTGTCATTTGTTTTTGACTGTTAATAAAACAAACCACAAAATAAGTCAAAATAAATGTTTGGGTCATTATTTTTACTTACAAAAACAACAAACCAGATAGTAAAACTGACTTGTTTACACTTGTTTTTACTACAAATATTATAAAAAATATTACCTACCAAACAGTAAAATATTTAGTTTTTACAGTTGTTTTGGTAAGTACTTGCAGTAAAAATCAAAATAAAAAAGCTTAAATGATAAGAAATTAGTAAAATTTTAACAAAATCTTTTACATAAAAAACAGCAAAATGGCAAAAAAAGTTGTTATCTATAAAAAATATTTGCATATACAGATAGAATTTCTTGGTCGAGATTTAATGAAATTTTTTTACTAAAATAATGAAGTTTTCTTCACAATATGAATGAAAAATTTCTTAGACTTTATGAGTTTTTAATGAAACTTTTTAGTTTTCATAAAAATATTTTTAATGAAACTTTTTCTTTAGTCGTATGAAATTTTTAATAACTGAAATGAAATTTTCATAAAATTCTATGAAATACTGCATTAATTTAATAAAAAGTATAAATTCATCAATTTTCATTTCATTCATTTAATGCAAAGATTCATTGATATCATGCAGAAAATTCTCTCAGTGAATACGAGTTAAGTGAAAAAGCCGTTAAAAGTAAAAGAAATCTTTCAAAATAATAAGATTATAAACAATTTTATAAAACAAAAATTGTAAAATGGGGAAAATTAAAAAAAAAACTTGAATCGAAAATTAACAAAAATATCCAATTGAAAAAAATCTTTAAACTTAGAACAAACATCGGTAAAAAAAACTAAAAATTATTAACATTAATCGCGGAAAAACAAAAAAAAAAAAAAACGCTAAAATATATCATATACTAATATATATCATAATACTAATATAATATTATATAAAATTGCAATAATTAAAAAAAATTCCAAAATTCAAAAACATTGCTTAAATAAAATTTAAAAATACCAAAATTAAAAGAAAACTATAATACTTCTTTCATACTTAACCCCAAAATAGAATTTTTTTAACTTTTTGACACAAAATTTTTAAGTCGAACACTGAATAAATGAATTTAATATGAACTAGTGCTTCTAAGAGAATGGGTAATGTGTATCGAGAATTTGTCTTTTTTTGGTTAATTGATAATTAAAAGTAAATACTTGATATTTTAAAACTTTTATTTTCGACAGAAAAGCAATACAAAAATGCGACTCCTCTAAAATAATTATCATTAAAATACAACTCTGAAAGAAGGTACATTCAAAGGTGAAAAGTTTAAATTAAAAAGTTGAAAAACTAAAAAAACATTGATTATTTTGTAAAAAAGTTTAAAAATATATTTTAAAATATCAATTTTCAATAAAAGTGAAAAATTTAAGAATATTTTTAAAAAAAAATTAAAAGGGGTATCCAAATTCGAAATATCGAGTAGTATCTACTATTGAAAAGTAACCGAATTTACCAGCACTAATATGAAAAATTGGCATAATAACGCTTAAATTAAAATAAAAGCTTAAATCGAAAGTTCCCAAAATAAAAAATTTTAAATATCGATAAAAATTTGTTTATTTATCTTTTTTATATATTTTTCCCTTAAGTCTAAATTTTTTAAAGTTTTGATTTAATTTTTACAATACGTGCGATATTGTAAATAAAATTATTTATTTAAATAAAATTATTTTCTCTCAGCGATGCATTTTGGTTTTCAGTATGAATTTTGTATAAGTCGAAATTTGAGTACGGTGTCTGGAGCAAACATTTTTTCTTAAATTTTTTACCAACCAGTCTTTCAAGACACGTCTATTTTTGAGAGCCTATAGCTTTTAAAGCTTATACGTGGTTTATCAAATTGTAAAGCTTTTAATTTTAGGGTTAGCATATAATGATTTAAAAACTACTATTTTGACTTTTTCTTAAGCACTTTTTAAAAAACAACTATTTAAAATTATAAGAAAGTCGGCGTAATAAAAGTGATATGCAGATATCGATGAAGACATATTAGCAATCGATCGAAAGACAGAATATGAATCCGTTTTTAATATCAAAAATTAGCTATTTTATACGAACTGCCAAATTTAAATAAAAACTTGTGGTATTAGAGTTGCTAAATAACAATTTTTAAAAAAATTATAAATATACCAAAATTTTCAAATAATTCCCATAAATAAATCGAACAAAATAACTAAAAAATTTTAAATTTTTCATAGACATATTCCTTATAAAATTATTAAAAATATATATAAATATTAACCTTTTAAGGGCGTACAAATCGTCAAAGTTTTAATTTTAATTGATTATTCCAACACTAGGCGGCTCGACTAAGCTATCAAAATTTCAGAATATGTTTAAAGATATATCTTTCTACCAAGTTGTGTAAAAACTAGCACGAAATCAACACATTGTAAGAAATGGGTTAATCCACAATATGTAAGATGTTGGCGAATTTAAAACATGTTGAACGAAATTTTTTTTATTTCTTAAATATTTTCCGATATGTCTTTACCCAAATCATCATATCATTTATATAACGCCCGTCTGCCTTATATTTTTAAATATTTCTTAAAAAAGTGCTTTGAATAAAGTTAAAAATTGTTATATTTTAATCATTGTTTGGCAACCCTGGAAAAAAAATTTAAAATCACATTTATAAACAAGACCTTTGACTATCACATGCTTTTTATTGCGTTGTTATAACGTATTTATATCAAAAGCAATAGGCAATAGAGTGTCTTTAAAGTTACGCTGGTAAAAATTACGACTTCGGCTTTGGTCCAATCATGTTTTAATAAACCCCATGTAAAAAAAATTCTATAAAAAATGTCCTATCAAACAGTAAAAATGACTACATTTACACTTATTTTTACTACAAGTATCAACAAAAATGAACCCCAAAACAGTAAAAATAACTACATTTACACTTGTTTTTACTACAAGTATGAACATAAATGAACCACAAAACAGTAAAAATGACTACATGTACACTTGTTTTTACTACAAGTATGAACAAAAATGAACCACAAAACAGTAAAAATGACTGCAATTTCATTTATTGATAATTTTTTATTATTTATTTTCTATTGTTAAATAAAAACTAATTTGTACATGTTATTTTTATGATACACATATAAAAAAAATACAATTATATAAGAAACATAATTAAAATATAAGGAAATAGTATGTAATTGTTAAACTAAAACTAATTTAATAATAACATACATATGTACGAACATGTAAAAATAAAATAAGTTTAATGAATTCTACAAAAATGAAATTGGCATCTCACAGATTTTGTTCAAAAGAGATTTGATTTTGTACACTTGTCAAAAAAATATTTTTTCCTATAATTTATGTTTCAAGGATCACTTTTATTCAAAAATGTAATTGTTTTTAAATATAAAAATATCACAAGCATTATACATAATGGAATTAATATCTTTTAAAACATAAGGTGAGAAATGTGAGTTTTACAAACCAAATTTAAACAAATCTGTTGATTTTTGATAGAACAACTTTAATCGACTTAAGTTGTTTTGTTATTAAGAAACTTTTTTATTAAAAAAACTTTTAAAATTCGAAATTAAATTTTCTTTAATATAACTGACACTAATAAAATTAAAAATTTTTTTTTTTAATTGCAGTAAAGGGTTAATTTCGGATAATAATAATCAATTTTAATGCAATTCATTATAAATATAACGTTCAATTTTGCGATTTTGGCTGCTATGACCCCAGATACTTTGCAAACAAAACAATTCGCCATTTTGAGTAAAGAGTAATCCAACCTAGTTTAAAAAAATAACATTAATAATCATTGACCATACATTATTATATTAAATAGTAATTAAGAGTGATTTGATTAATACAGTTATATCCGATTTTTGTCCTCATCCAATTTTAAAGAGTTATACGTTATACCGTAAGATTATATCTCATTTTATATTATAGGATAAATGCAAGAGTTCTGACAAAATAAATGTTAAAACTAAATTTAACAATAGTTTATAAAATTTTATTAATACTAATTAATATTATTAAAAAAAAAATTATTTAATCCTGACGTTTAAGGAAAACAGTTATGTTATGCCGGTATTTTTGAAACCTAGAGTTTCCGTATTGGTATCGGATAACGGTATTGAAAAGGTATCAATTGCCAACATTGGAATTTTGTGAATAAAATAGATTTTCGAAACGGAAAGCCATATTTTTAAATAAATTTTTCTTCAAATTTATTATAAGACAAGCTTTTAAAGTTTGGTTGCAAATTTATACAGTTTAAAGCAATGCTTCAGATGTGTAATATGTGTGATTACAACGACGATTAATCTAAAGAGTTTGCTAACAATATACAAAAACTTTTTTATCTGCCACCCCCCTTTGCAGAATGGATTTTGTTCCCTCTTTTAATTTACACTGCAGAGTGAAGTTTTTTATCATTGTGAACTTACCCTTCCTTATGTATACAAAATATTAACTGAATTCGCCAACTTCGGAATGATATACCGGATTGTTTTGTGAGTTGTATGTCCACAATGCAATTATCACATTTTCCAATACCAGATATTTACATTTAAGCAACAAATGTGCTTTAAAAATCAATTTCCACCAAACGATCTATGCCAATCTTGTTTTATGATGGTTAAAACGGAAATATCCAACAAAACTCAAACAAATTTGAAAGGCCTTTGGAAAAAAAAAAGATTTTACATATATTTAAAATTATATAAATTTTTTGAAAAAAAACTTACCTAAATTGATTTTACAACGTGTTTAAATCAATCAGAAAAATGAATAAAAAAAAAGCTCACTATGATCATTATTACTTTTTTAAATGCAGTTACTTTGTTTAATTTTTTTTTTTACACTTAAAAAAACAAATATGAGTTGTTAAATAAACCATCAGTAAATGTTGACTTTAGGTTTGGATTTAAAATTGATTTACGTAATTTTGATCGAATTTAGACAATACCGAAAATACTGTCATATAACATTTACATTTTTCATATAAATGAACCCATTATATCCCAGTTTAAATTTTTTTATTTAACAAAAAAGGGTTTTATTTCAGAAAATGGAGTTAATAAGTAAAAAAAATTGTACTTATTTTATTAATTCATTGCCAAATCTTCGACATTAAATTTTAAATATAGTATGAACTTTTAACCCTATACACATCGGAGCTAGTTAAATTATAACATTTTTAATATTAACTAAAAAAAATTATATTATCTGATGAAGAGCTAAAGAATTAAACAACAATTACTATTACAATTTTTATGTAATAAAGGGTCCGCCATCTACCGTTTTCTTTAACTAGTGCTTATTTCGTGAATGGTAACACTTAGCTCATGTCTGATTTGACAGACAATTAGTTTTATCCTTCCGCTGAACAAATATGGTTGTGTATACGCTTGAACAACGCTGGGAAATATTGCGACATTACTTTGAAAATCATGGTAATGTTGCAGAATGTGTGCGAAAATTGCGTACGGATTTTGGAAGAAGAGAAGCACCGTCAGCTCCGTATGTTCGTTGTCTTGTGAAAAAAGTGAAAGAAACTGGCATCCTCATCCATAAACCAAAGCGTGAAAAGCCAAAAACAGTGCGCACACACGAGAATATTGCTGCTGTGGCAAAAAGTGTGCGTGAAGCCCATCATCAATTCACCATCGTTCTCAACAATTGATCATTTGGGAGACATCATTGAGACGAATTTTGCATAAAGACATTCGTATGACGCCATACAAACTCCAATGACAATTATTTGTGGGGCGCCGTCAAATAGAAGTGTTACGCCAACAAGCCAGAGACAATTGACACTTTAAAGGACAATATTCGTGAAGCCATTGGTGAAATACAGCTGCACATAATCGATAATGTGCTTAAAAATTGGACCGATCGTGTAGGCTACTGCATGGCCAGCCGAGGCAGCCATTTGAATGAAATTATTTTCCATTATTAACCGGAAGGATTGTACTTTCAAATAAAAAAAGAAATTTGAGAAAATATTCAGTAGTTTTTTTTTATAGCATTTTCAAAAAAAAAAAGTTATTTGACGGACCCTTTAGTATTTGCAATAGTATTGCAAGGTGTATACGATAAAAAACTAACTTGAAGATTCTAGTTTTCAATGGGTTAAACGATCTTATTTTTGATCGTTAAGATAATATAATTTTTTTGATCGTTCAGATAATATAATTTTTTTTTAGTTAATATTAAAAATGTTATAATTTAACTAGCTCCGATGTGTATAGGGTTAAAAGTTCATACTATATTTAAAATTTAATGTCGAAGATTTGGCAATGAATTAATAAAATAAGTACAATTTTTTTTACTTATTAACTCCATTTTCTGAAATAAAACCCTTTTTTGTTAAATAAAAAAATTTAAACTGGGATATAATGGGTTCATTTATATGAAAAATGTAAATGTTATATGACAGTATTTTCGGTATTGTCTAAATTCGATCAAAATTACGTAAATCAATTTTAAATCCAAACCTAAAGTCAACATTTACTGATGGTTTATTTAACAACTCATATTTGTTTTTTTAAGTGTAAAAAAAAAAATTAAACAAAGTAACTGCATTTAAAAAAGTAATAATGATCATAGTGAGCTTTTTTTTTATTCATTTTTCTGATTGATTTAAACACGTTGTAAAATCAATTTAGGTAAGTTTTTTTTCAAAAAATTTATATAATTTTAAATATATGTAAAATCTTTTTTTTTTCCAAAGGCCTTTCAAATTTGTTTGAGTTTTGTTGGATATTTCCGTTTTAACCATCATAAAACAAGATTGGCATAGATCGTTTGGTGGAAATTGATTTTTAAAGCACATTTGTTGCTTAAATGTAAATATCTGGTATTGGAAAATGTGATAATTGCATTGTGGACATACAACTCACAAAACAATCCGGTATATCATTCCGAAGTTGGCGAATTCAGTTAATATTTTGTATACATAAGGAAGGGTAAGTTCACAATGATAAAAAACTTCACTCTGCAGTGTAAATTAAAAGAGGGAACAAAATCCATTCTGCAAAGGGGGGTGGCAGATAAAAAAGTTTTTGTATATTGTTAGCAAACTCTTTAGATTAATCGTCGTTGTAATCACACATATTACACATCTGAAGCATTGCTTTAAACTGTATAAATTTGCAACCAAACTTTAAAAGCTTGTCTTATAATAAATTTGAAGAAAAATTTATTTAAAAATATGGCTTTCCGTTTCGAAAATCTATTTTATTCACAAAATTCCAATGTTGGCAATTGATACCTTTTCAATACCGTTATCCGATACCAATACGGAAACTCTAGGTTTCAAAAATACCGGCATAACATAACTGTTTTCCTTAAACGTCAGGATTAAATAATTTTTTTTTTAATAATATTAATTAGTAATTAATAAAATTTTATAAACTATTGTTAAATTTAGTTTTAACATTTATTTTGTCAGAACTCTTGCATTTATCCTATAATATAAAATGAGATATAATCTTACGGTATAACGTATAACTCTTTAAAATTGGATGAGGACAAAAATCGGATATAACTGTATTAATCAAATCACTCTTAATTACTATTTAATATAATAATGTATGGTCAATGATTATTAATGTTATTTTTTTAAACTAGGTTGGATTACTCTTTACTCAAAATGGCGAATTGTTTTGTTTGCAAAGTATCTGGGGTCATAGCAGCCAAAATCGCAAAATTGAACGTTATATTTATAATGAATTGCATTAAAATTGATTATTATTATCCGAAATTAACCCTTTACTGCAATTAAAAAAAAAAAATTTTTAATTTTATTAGTGTCAGTTATATTAAAGAAAATTTAATTTCGAATTTTAAAAGTTTTTTTAATAAAAAAGTTTCTTAATAACAAAACAACTTAAGTCGATTAAAGTTGTTCTATCAAAAATCAACAGATTTGTTTAAATTTGGTTTGTAAAACTCACATTTCTCACCTTATGTTTTAAAAGATATTAATTCCATTATGTATAATGCTTGTGATATTTTTATATTTAAAAACAATTACATTTTTGAATAAAAGTGATCCTTGAAACATAAATTATAGGAAAAAATATTTTTTTGACAAGTGTACAAAATCAAATCTCTTTTGAACAAAATCTGTGAGATGCCAATTTCATTTTTGTAGAATTCATTAAACTTATTTTATTTTTATCATGTTCGTACATATGTATGTTATTATTAAATTAGTTTTAGTTTAACAATTACATACTATTTCCTTATATTTTAATTATGTTTCTTATATAATTGTATTTTTTTTATATGTGTATCATAAAAATAACATGTACAAATTAGTTTTTATTTAACAATAGAAAATAAATAATAAAAAATTATCAATAAATGAAATTGCAGTCATTTTTACTGTTTTGTGGTTCATTTTTGTTCATACTTGTAGTAAAAACAAGTGTACATGTAGTCATTTTTACTGTTTTGTGGTTCATTTATGTTCATACTTGTAGTAAAAACAAGTGTAAATGTAGTAATTTTTACTGTTTTGTGGTTCATTTTTGTTTACAAATGTAGTAAAAACAAGTGCACATGTAGTTATTTTTACTGTTTTGGGGTTCATTTTTGTTGATACTTGTAGTAAAAATAAGTGTAAATGTAGTCATTTTTACTGTTTGATAGGTCATTTTTTATAGAATTTTTTTTACATGGGGTTTATTAAAACATGATTGGACCAAAGCCGAAGTCGTAATTTTTACCAGCGTAACTTTAAAGACACTCTATTGCCTATTGCTTTTGATATAAATACGTTATAACAACGCAATAAAAAGCATGTGATAGTCAAAGGTCTTGTTTATAAATGTGATTTTAAATTTTTTTTCCAGGGTTGCCAAACAATGATTAAAATATAACAATTTTTAACTTTATTCAAAGCACTTTTTTAAGAAATATTTAAAAATATAAGGCAGACGGGCGTTATATAAATGATATGATGATTTGGGTAAAGACATATCGGAAAATATTTAAGAAATAAAAAAAATTTCGTTCAACATGTTTTAAATTCGCCAACATCTTACATATTGTGGATTAACCCATTTCTTACAATGTGTTGATTTCGTGCTAGTTTTTACACAACTTGGTAGAAAGATATATCTTTAAACATATTCTGAAATTTTGATAGCTTAGTCGAGCCGCCTAGTGTTGGAATAATCAATTAAAATTAAAACTTTGACGATTTGTACGCCCTTAAAAGGTTAATATTTATATATATTTTTAATAATTTTATAAGGAATATGTCTATGAAAAATTTTAAATTTTTTAGTTATTTTGTTCGATTTATTTATGGGAATTATTTGAAAATTTTGGTATATTTATAATTTTTTTAAAAATTGTTATTTAGCAACTCTAATACCACAAGTTTTTATTTAAATTTGGCAGTTCGTATAAAATAGCTAATTTTTGATATTAAAAACGGATTCATATTCTGTCTTTCGATCGATTGCTAATATGTCTTCATCGATATCTGCATATCACTTTTATTACGCCGACTTTCTTATAATTTTAAATAGTTGTTTTTTAAAAAGTGCTTAAGAAAAAGTCAAAATAGTAGTTTTTAAATCATTATATGCTAACCCTAAAATTAAAAGCTTTACAATTTGATAAACCACGTATAAGCTTTAAAAGCTATAGGCTCTCAAAAATAGACGTGTCTTGAAAGACTGGTTGGTAAAAAATTTAAGAAAAAATGTTTGCTCCAGACACCGTACTCAAATTTCGACTTATACAAAATTCATACTGAAAACCAAAATGCATCGCTGAGAGAAAATAATTTTATTTAATAAATAATTTTATTTACAATATCGCACGTATTGTAAAAATTAAATCAAAACTTTAAAAAATTTTGACTTAAGGGAAAAATATATAAAAAAGATAAATAAACAAATTTTTATCGATTTTTAAAATTTTTTATTTTGGGAACTTTCGATTTAAGCTTTTATTTTAATTTAAGCGTTATTATGCCAATTTTTCATATTAGTGCTGGTAAATTCGGTTACTTTTCAATACTAGATACTACTCGATATTTCGAATTTGGACACTCCTTTTAATTTTTTTAAAAAATATTCTTAAATTTTTCACTTTTATTGAAAATTCAAATTTTAAAATTATATTTTTAAGCTTTTTTACAAACTATTCAACGTTTTTTTTTAGTTTTTTTCGAGTTTTTCTTCTACCAGAGTTGTTTTTGAATGCGAAATATTTTACCGAAATTGTTTTCTGTCCACAATACAACTCTGAAAATATCGAGTAGTTACTTTTAAGTATCGAATTCCCAAAAAAGACAAATACTCGATACCCACAGATATATTTTACCAGTAATAGTTGAGGGTTGAAGGCGCGTTCAAAAAAAAAAACCGAAAAAGTAAAATAAATATAAAAATCTAAATAAATATGAAATAGGAAAAAAAAAATATTTTTTCTATTATAATTCATTTAATGAAAATATTGCATTAATTCAATGAAAACTTTCTTTGGGAACTTTTTAGTGAAAAAATTAATTTTATTAATAATTAGCACAACGCACAAAATTCTATCAGTGTTCAGTGTTTTCTTTTTTTCATTATTTTCTTTAATATGGTCGGTGCTAGTTCGCTTACTAATGCTGGAAATTGTTGAATTAATTCTCAGTAAATATCAAGTTATTCATATCATAGTTAAACTAAAAATGT
This sequence comes from Delia radicum, assembly GCA_021234595.1. NCBI lineage: Eukaryota > Metazoa > Arthropoda > Insecta > Diptera > Anthomyiidae > Delia > Delia radicum. The sequence continues at coordinate 68,099,534 of CM037854.1, read as the reverse complement.
CCGTATATTTGCAATAACTTACAATAGAATAAAATAAATGAGATTTTATTCAAAAAATATTTTACTACAAGTTACAATAATGTTATTCATTTTTGGTATTTTTTTTTCAAGGCATATACAAATTGACTGTAAAAAATAAATGTAACGGATTGTCTGTAAATTTTTGTAACTTGTTTTTCAAATGACTTACAAAATTAGTTGAAATATAATTTTCTTCTATATATTAATGACTTTTTCACTTGAAAATAAAAACACTGTATTACTACTCAAACTACTAACAAATTTTAATGTAGAAGTTCCCTGAGTGTACATATGGTATATATTAAACAGCATGATTTTATATATAATTTTGTATAGCTTAATACAATGGTAGGTGTAATAGCATAGAGTAAGTAAAATGTGTTTTTTATGCAGGTATAAAACTTTAAGTTGGCAACACCTTTTTAACTGGTGGTCATTATTCAGCTGTCAAGTGAATTATGTTTAGTTTGGTTTGGCATTTCAACATGAATAGACTGACGCCTGAACAACGTTAATATGCATCCACAGAGACTTCGTACAGTGCGTACAGAAGAAGTCCTTGCCGCTGTAGAGCGTAGCGTAAAGGAAGATCCCAATCAGTCTATCTGCCATCGTGCACAGGAATTTGATATGTGTCCAACCACTTTATGGAAGATTTTGGCAAAGATCTTGGTTTGCGTGCTTACAAAAATCCAACTCGTACAACAATTGAAGCCACACGATCACCTCGCAAGGCGTAGATTCGGTGAATGGGCCCAAAACATGATTGCCGTTGATCCCGATTTTCGTAAGCGAATTTTGTTTCGCGATGAAGCACAATTTTGGTTAAATGGATACATCAATAAACAAAACTGTCGTATTTGGAGTGCTGATAATAAAACGATTGACCACTTGGAGGTTCGCCGCATTATTGCATCGAAAATTGGAACTCCAGATTAGACTACGTCCGAGCCAGCCGTGGCGGTCATATGCCAGAAGTCATATTTAAATTATAATGCCAGAAGATTGTCTTTCGAATAAGTAAATTGTATGTCAGTTTAAAAAATTCATCTTTGGTTTATTCCATTTCAAAGTTATATACCTCTATAAAAACACCTTATTCAATATTAAAATTATTTGTTTACTTCAAATTCGAAGTGTTAAATTTTGTAAAAATTTAAATTACGGTAATTTGTAGTTTTTTTGTTTCTTCTTCTATAGTTTAAATGGTAAATCATGTTTCTGCACGAGAACGAAATTTAACCAAACAAATATCTGTAGAAATTCTAAGAACCTGATGGCACCTGATGATTTCCTTAGCCAAGAAAGAACTCCGTAGAGGGACCAATTCGTTAAATAAGTTTTCGGCATAAATTTGGAATTTTGCATTAGAACTTGAATTTTTTGAAATTGAAACTGAAAACTGAAACTGGATAAATTGAATTTGAAAATTGAAAACTTTAAAATTTGATAAAATTTTAAGAAAAATGGTAAATAACTCGAAAATCTTAATTTCAATTTCAATATTCGAACTATCACTTAAAAAAAATGTTTTTTGCTAAAAGTGTTCTTTTAAGCGCATATTTTTCAGATTTTTATTGAATATTTTTCGTTTTTAGCTAATTTTAGCGCCTTTTTTCTTTTTTAGTGGCCAGAAATTCTTTGCTCTAATAATAATATAGTTTTAGTTTGAATCGTTTCAAATTTAATTACAAAATTAACATAATAACGATGAAAATGAAAATTATTCAAGTTCGAGGCCATACTCTATATTTCTTTATTAGGATATTTTCCTAACACATAATCTATAGAGTATTTTGGTTTCAAATTTATTATTTGACCCTTTCAGTTCATATCATCAGAACACGTTTTGAAAGAGGTAACAATCCCATGCCAAACATCAAACATTCATATAAACTAGTTTACTCACTACATGAGAACTAATATATGAGCTCGAAGTTAAAGATTATCACCATTGATCAATAAATATAAATAAAGATTATCACCATTGATCAATCTTTAACTTCGAGCTCATATATATCAGTTCTCATGTAGTGTGTAAACTAGTTTATATGAATGTTTGACGTTTGATGTTTTGACTTGAACGTTCTGCAATCAACTGCTGTAAAATTTGCAACTTTTTCGGACTCGAGTTTATCAACACAACATTTCTAAAGAAAATTGTGTAAAAAATATTTTTTGCAACTCTTTCTATGAAAAAATCCATAGTAAATATATATCCCATTCTTCATCAACGGTCAAAATTAGTGAAAAATATCTTACACGAGTAATGGCGTGAGACGTGCCGAGTTTATTTATCTTATTCTGTTTACGTCATAAAACAAATTTTTTTTTAAATTATTTTGCTATGCAAAACACCAACATGTAAACATATTATAAAATAGATTGAGTCGCACATCATGTTTTGACTGTAATCCTAAAATATCGCTTTTATACAATAATTTAAAATTGTGAAAAGATAAATAAAATTTAGACATAATTTATATAAATTAATTACTGACTAGTCCTTTGATAGGACGAAACTGCGACAGTCTGGCATATCCATTGTGTCCGTTCAATTTTTCAATAGAACTGATTTCTTGTCTTCTTGCTGTAAAAATCTTACTAAAAAAAATCTTCAGTAATTAATTATAACAAAATTAATTACGATTGTGATTATATGACGGTTACAAACACGTTAGCCCAGTTATAGTTTTTGTTTGCTATTTTGAGCTTACAAATATTTAGCAAAAGTTTCTTGCTAATTTTACAGATTAAAATGTGATTTTCAATGGACTAAATTAGCTAATAATATGATAGCTAAATATGTCTACTGTTTTATTAGTTACCAACGAATTATAAGTTCAGTTCATATGGGGAATTATAATGGAAATGCATTTTAAAGTTTGAGGGATGTAATTTTGGTCTTTGTAAATTTGATAAATAAGAAGGTTAACATGTCATTAAACCATATTTAGGTTCATTTTAATTAAAAAACTATCAGAAAATTTTGGAAAAGCAATAAATTTTTCTCAAAATTTTGTTTTATATTACACTTGTGGAAATAGCTTAAAAAGTGTACACTCAAAAAAAATAAGTTAGTAGAAAAGTTAGTAAAACTTCTAAATCAGGTATACTATTCTTTAGCAAATTTTTTGCTAAAATTATGTTTTAAACTGAAATTTTAGTTATACATATTCAGCACTTGACTGTCTTGAACTAATATTTTACTAATATTTTACTCTTGTTTTACTAATTTACTTTGCTAAAAAGTTGTGCTGATTAGCACATCAATACTGTGAAAGACAACCAGATTGAAAGATATACGCAGAATGAATTAGATGTCGCGGCATGTCACGATGTAGTAGTGCCGAGGAAAACTATACTAAAAAATACAACTCTAGTAAGACATATAAAAAAATCAACCATGGAATATTTTTGTATCTGTTTTTCATACAAAAACAAAATTGAGGATTAAAACAACTTGAATTTTGTGTTGTCACCGGCTTGTGAAAGTAGTTGCCTATTAATAAATAGAAGACAAAATAAAATATTTAAATTTAATAAAGATTAAATGTGTATTTGTAAACTAAATGTTTATAGATATTAATAATCTAGTGTGGTCAAATTGCAAACAAACAACAGGTAGACAGTCTAAAGCGAAAGACAAAGTCATACATCTTAGGTAGATTTTTATGTTTCCGTTTTCTTTTTGCAAAAAAGGGTTGTATATGTTATATTTTGTTTGTTTATTTGTTTCGTTTCTATAATTCTCTGCGGCATTTGCGTTCCTTTGAAATATAGCATCATTTATACAACCATTGATGTAAGTAGTTGAAAGACAATTTTGTTAGTGTTACATATAATTATTTCAATTGTTTTTAGATATTACATTAATTCGTGTCGTCAATTGGCAGTATGAACTCTTTTATATTTTGTAACATATTGTAAAGTATTTTAAAAAGAATCACAAAAATATGTTTTATGATTTTCAGCAAATAAATTAACTAAAGTATAATTTTTCTACAAATTGTGTAAGCTTTTTTCAGTCTACTAATATTCAGCAACAATTTTATTAATTTTTAGCAAGGGTTTTTTAATTTCTAATCCACTAAGTATTAGCTAAACTTTTGCTGACTCTACTAACTTTGTTGCTAAAAATCAGTTCGGGGATTTACAGCAACAGATTTTGCTGACATTAGCAATTTTTTTGCAAGCACCCTCCTGACTAAAATTTTGCTGAAAGAATCACTAACTTTTTATTTGAGTGTACCTAATATAGCACAAACTAAAAATGGGACATTTTCGTCGTCGAAGGGTTAATTTACAATCTTTTTTAAGTATATTACAAATAAAATTTAAGTTAAACATTACTTTTAAGTTGGTTTGACATAATTTTCCATTTATTTTATACTTTTTAGAAAGTTTTAATTATAGGTCCATATTCCCTAACGTGGACCTTTTGAGTTGTTTTGAAAATTGTATATAATTTTTTTTATATATCAAAAGAAACGGTTTTATTAATGAAAAATACACAAACGGTTGGCCCATAAGCCAATATTCCACTTAGTTTTTGTATATAGCCCAAATACCAGATGTAGGGTCACATTTGGATACTTTCCCTTATATTTAACAAAATTAAATATCATGATTTGTTTAGTTTTGTATACTATTCATGCATTACTTGAAATTTTAATTAAAATTGTTTCATGTATAAACATTTATAAACACTACAATAATAAATCTAAACAAATCTGTTTAACATAATACAATATGTTTTTCGTGTAAATGACATTAAACACTTTAATGATAATGTTTTTGCAACCGTTTATAAAATTCGTAATAATTTTGTGCCAAAATTTAAATAATCGCCAAAATATTAACATTAAAATTATAAATTGTAATACATAAAATATATAAATATTCATGTTATTTTTTTCAATAAAAAAAATATATAAATATTATTTTAAAATTATGTTTAAAAATTTTAGCAGATTGTAAATATTTTGTGAACTCTAACAAATGACACAAAACGGAAACAAAAGCTATAGTTTAAAACAAAAATCGCAAGTGTTAAAAAAATTGTTAGAAATTGTAGAACAACCATAAAATCTATAAAATTACAATGTTATGCTGGCGCAGATAACGGAATCTCCAAAAAAATCTTGGATATGTAATAGAGGGGACAAAAGTGAGAAATATTTGCTAAGAAATAAACTTGCCTAATCGAATTTTTAGTGGGTAAAAATAGCGTTAAAGTTTGTAAGAAATGTTTGACAACTTTTTAATATTTTTTTTGCTCTATTAGATAGATCTTCAAAATATCTTTCATTTGATAACCAATTTTCTTATATTTTTTGTAACCACCATGAAAAAAAGGCAAAAAATTTAAATTAAATTTAAAATTGAAATTGGAGTCCCTTTGACAACAAGATTTAACACCAAAATTTGTGATTGGGCAACTAAAAAATATATAGGTGTTACTTATTTTTTCCCCTCTACAATAAACCCAAGTTTAACTGCGATCCGTGTAGGGATACCTCTCTTGCAAATAATATATATTGAGATCTGTATTTATGATATTCCCAAGCCAAAGCCCTTGTCCTCCATATACATACATATATTGTTGTAGAGGTAAACGTGATTTCAAAATGTTGCAAATTTAGTCTTAATTTGGAACCGCTTGTAGGATATAGGCTTTGACCTAGGAAGCAAATATTTTTGCCACACCTCTTTTTGTTTTCGACATGTGGGCGAGTTTTTATACCAGTGTGGAAACGGTAAGTGAAAAAACTAGGCACGCCATTAAAATCATCGTGGACGAGATATTTAGGGATCAATGGTCGATACTCTTTGTTTTTGAATTTAGGGGTCAATTTTGTAGCGCTGTGCAATTAATAAAAATCGAAATTTAAAGAAAATATGTCTTCAATAATCATGTGTACAAAATTGAAAAGCATAACAATTTTACTATGTAAATCTTCAGTGTTTCCTCGATATTAGTAGGTAAATTTACAAGTTATAGTTTATTCAATGTTTCCAAGTAAAAAAATATTTTGTGAATTTTGGTTTTAAATATAATTATTAGAATTCGTCAGAAAAGTATAAAATTTCTTTGATTTTGGGGTATCATTTTGGCATTAATAAAAAAATGGCATTATTATTTTTTTTTTTTTTAATTCCAACTCCTTCCACCGGCACGCGGCTGCCAAAAGCGTTGATTTAGGGTCCCTTTTCCTGCAGAGCACAAAGAGCTGTATTAATATGAAATTTTAATTCACCTTTTGATTCTAAACTTTTTCCCGTTTTTAAAGTACACCATTTAGGAAATAGAGTGGTCGGAAAAAATAAAATTTTATCAAAAAACTTATAAAGTACATTTTTCTTATACACACTCAAAAAACATTTTTTGCTACGAAAAAAGATGCAAACGTGTACACTTTATGGTACCCTACTTAAAAGTTATTAAGTTTTCAAAATGTTTTCTTTACTAAAATTCAATATGTTATTGATTAACAACCTTTTTAAAGGCCACGATATATCGAAAATATTTGTAGCATTTTTCTTAGCTCAGAATACACACAGAGAAAAATTCAGCTATTTGCCAACTGAAATTCGGTTATTACGACTCAAATTCGGTTATTAGGAATTTCAGTCGGTTAGCACAACTTAATGTTAGTTTTCACAACAAAGTTCGGTTAATTCAACTGAATTTTAATTGCAACACCCAAAATATTCAGTAATCTAATGTAAATATCGTTATAATAACTGAATTCAGAAGTTGTTACCATTAATATACACTTTTCAATTCGGTTGGCACGTTATTTCTCTGTGTGTACTTTTTCATTGTGTGTGCTAAACAAATATTTTTATTATTGAGAATTTCGTATTTGTTGTTGATCTTTTTTTTTTAAATTGAATTTTGAATTGTCAGGATAAATAAAATGTTAGTATTACCACAAATATAAGAAAACACTTAATTGTTAATAAATGTAAGAGAAGATGAAACAAAATTTTTGTCGGGATCAGTGCCAGAGGGAGTGCAGCACTTTCGACCTAAGCAACTAGGTCATCTTCAGACTCATTCTAACCCACCACCCACAAGAAACTTATGGTTTGATCAAGTATATACATATATCAGCAAACCACAGAAAATCTGTAATGTTAATTGATTATCCGAACAACATGAGTTATGTTCGTCTTTTTTTAGAAGTTTAGCCAACATCTTTAAATCTTAAAGCTTTTTATTTGACGGTGTTGCCAGTCCAGCTGCTAATGCTACCATTACTGTGAACAATATGATTTTATATGAATATATATTTTGCAATATATCATTATAAATAACTGTGTTAAATAATGTATAACTATATAAAAACTTTTTTTACTTAGGTTGTCATAATTATGTCTAAAGGGTCCGCCATCTAACGTTTTTTTTTTCAACTAGTGCTTATTTCGTGAATGGTAACACTTAGCTCATGTCTGATTTGATAGATAATTAGTTTTATCCTTCCGCTGAACGAATATGGTCCGTATGTTCGTTATCTTGTGAAAAAAGTGAAAGAAACTGGCATCCTCATCGATAAACCAAAGCGTGAAAAGCCAAAAACAGTGCGTACACCCGAGAATATTGCTGCTGTGGCAGAAAGTGTGCGTGAAGCGCCATCAACATCAATTCACCATCGTTCTCAACAATTGAACATTTCGGAGACATCATTGAGACGATTTTTGCATAAAGACCTTGGTATGACGCCATACAAAGTCCAAATGGTTCAAGAGTTCAAAAAAAAAAAGTTATTTGGCGGACCCTTTATATTACTGGACTAACAAAAAAAATTCTGGGTTATATTTAAAAAAAATTCTAGAATGAAAGAAAAGACATAATTTTTTGTAAACTGCAATTTCTCGAAAACCGTTAGTTATATACTAAAAATTTATTGTTCAGCATATAGTCGTGTTCGGCATGCCAAAATGAAAAATGATGTGTAGCAAGACATATTTTCATTAAAGCAATTAAAGAAAAATTTTCAAAAATCGAAAACTTTGGCCGCGGGAATCCGATTTTTTTTTTCTAATAACTCGCCCCACACAACTTTTGGACCAGTGACATCCCGTCTAAGGTGCGGAGGTGTGCTCTGAACAAACTAAACTATTTGCATAACAGGTCTATTTTATAATTTTTTCCTAAAGTTCACAAATATTTCAGCACATATCATTCACCATTTATTCATTGTTTTAATCTATATAGAGTTGTTTCATCAAAATTGTTAACATAATCCCTGTAGTACAAAATTAACAAATACAACCACAAATGTTCAATAGAAGACGCAGAACATTCTGTCTTAAAAAAATTAAATGTTTACCAGCCAGTTTCTTGATAAATGTATGCTAAAGTGTTCAATATTAAGTGTCGTACATCAACATTGTTGCTATTAATTCAACAAAAAATATATGCAAGCTGTTCAATAGCATACATTGAACCAATTGACTGAGCAAAATGAATTACTTAGCAGCAAAGTTGAAAAGAAAATATACGCTAAAATAGTTAAATTTTTGTATTAAACCACTATTAAAAGTATTATTTACACAACATGGTTGCTGTCTATACCTAGTGATGCCAATTGTAGGGAAAATTCCCTTTTTGTAGGGAAGTCAACAAAAATATATGCATTTTGATTCAAAAATACAAAATAAATAATAATAAATACCCGAAAATATTAATTTTACTTTCAAATTGCCTGCGTGGATACAAAAAATGTTGTATACAATTTTAATATTTTTCTAAACTAAAATTTTTTGTAAAATTTAGGGACTTTGCAGGTTTTCATGCGTCGCTTTCACAATTATTAGGTCTCTGCATGAAATTAATCAATTTTTCTATGTGACCGAATAACTCGATTGATTTTTTTGGTTAATGAAGAAATGATCATTTCTTTAAGAAAAGGGAAAAATAATTTGATGGAATATTTTAAACGTGCAATATTATTTTCTTTAAGAAAAGAGAAATTAATTTGATGGAATATTTTTAAAAAGGTTAACTTAACTGGGGCTCAAATTGAATAAATTACAAAGGTCAACACGATTTTTGGGTCTGACTTTTAAATGACAAATTTTGGTTTCCTTTACGTTACAAATAAAGGGAAACATATTTTTTTTTTTATCAAAGTTTGCTTTTTGAACTAAGTGATTCCTACTGCTGAACGTAAAATCTCGAAAATTTTCATATAAACGTTAAACACCAAAAGCAAACATTAAAAGCTTGGAATGGGTATTTTGGAGTTTTTCGATGTATAGAATCAGAATTTCGACATTAAAACAGAAACCCAAGAAAAAAATATTATTTTGTCGTTATTTTCGGTATTCCTAACATCCACACAGAGAGAATTTCACGGGACGAAAAATAATGAAAATGTTCATTATTCACAAAGTGAACGAAATATTTCATAAAATTAATATAATTAATTTATAACTAGTTTTTCGATGAAACTTCATCATTCACTGAATAAAACTTTTAACAAACAAAAACATATTTTTCAAAATAATTTATGAAAACATTATTGCCTTTAAGTTTGATTCAAACGATGTCCACCCCTGTCTACCCATATCTATTATTTCCCAGTATTAATGATACAAAATGTCATTTTCAAAAGAAAATACATAATTTGAAAATTTGTTTCACCAATATGGGGAAATAGTAGATATGTGTGGACAGAGATGGATAGCTTGTGAATTGCCCTTTATACAAAAATTCATTGATATCATGAAGATAGTTTTCTCAATGTATATAAAACAAATAATAGAAATCGCTCAAAATTTTGTATCAAAAATTCTAAATACAAATGTTTTTGATTTATAATTCAAAAAAAAAATGGTTCAAAAAAATTCGTTATTATAGATATTTTTAAAAAAAATTTTAAAACGAACTATATTGTATAACTTTCATTATTGTACTTCATTCGATGTTATTCATCTAATGTATTTGATGTTATTAAATCCATTATTAGTCTAGTTTGAACTAGATATATGCATTGATAATCAATCAGAATTACATATTTAATTTTTCTTTTTTTATTTTCGTTAAATTCAATTTATAAATCGTGTAGGAAAAATTTAAGGAACATTTTTTTGAGTGTAGTGAAAAAATTAAATTTTTATACCAAATGTTGGGAATTTTCAAAATATCGAATACGACAGAGGCAGTTCGCAAAAATGCAGAAATTCAAATTTGAAAACCCGACGTATTGAGCTGGTTTATAAATAAAAAAGTAAAATTTATAACAAAAATGCCAATCTCAAAAACAAAAAGATTAGAAACACAAAAAAAAAAATTATAGAAAAAAAAATTAAAATGTGTAGAACACCCAGTTGAAAACTTCACCGCACGTCCCTGTTTTAGACCTACTTCTGCAATAATAGCAACAATAATTAATAAAAATCTAAAAGAATCCCGCTCTAATGTACACTCAAATAAAAGCTTGTTAAGTCAGCAAAAAATGTTGTTGAGTCCGCAAAATTTTGGTCAGAAGGGAGCTTGCAAAAAAATTGCTAATATCAGCAAAACTTTTGCTAAAAATTAGCTAGCTGATTTTTAGCAGCAAAATTAGTATATTCAGCAAAAAATTGACATGCCGCGACATCTACTTCATTCGCAGAATTTTCCATCCGTTGTCCTCCACACTTTTAGTGTGCTTGTCAGCACAATTTTTTTTAGCACAATAAATTAGTAAAATATTTGTAAAGCGTTAAGTGCTGAATAAATAAACCAAAAATTTTAGATAATAACACAATATTAGAACACAAATTTGCTGAAAAATAGGATACTTGATTTACAAGACGTTTGACTAACTTTTCTACTAAATTAGTTTTTTTGGGTACTTATATAACTACTTATATGGTAATGATTTTCTACACTTGGACGTACCTAATTTTTGTTGACTTACTGTAAAATGGTATATTGTACCTATTAGCTGTTTTTGTTATTTATTAATAATATACGTTTATATATTTTATAAGTGCGCAATTATTGTTATTTGCTATACATCCTAGTTTAAAACTGCAATAAAATACAGATGGTTGTTGAATAATAAAATATTTAAATTTAATTACTGTCATGGTAATGATTTGCCAAAAGCATTGAATTTATAATACAACAGATTGTTTTTCATTTAACATAATTTTCCCAAATAATTACATACTTTTGTATACTATATCCATATTATTATTTTCAGTAACTAGAACCCTGATATTATTTTTATTAACTTTTAGCACTGACATTTTTATGGAATATCAATAAAAAAAACAATAACTGTCGAAACAATGGTTCAAATTGTGAAGAATGAACTGAATTTAATTAAAACGTATATTATTTACAAATTTTGTCCAAATGAATTTGTTTAAATCAATAATATGTTCAATTATAAAAAAAACGAGTGAGAAAAAATAAGGTCAGTTGGGTTAAGTGACCATATCCTTATTCACATTCATGCTGTGTTAGCCCAAAGTCAGTAAAGAGAGCAGGATATAAGTTTTTCTATTTTTAGCATTATTAAATGAATTTTTACGAAATATAAATATATCGGTCATTCCACCGAAGACCGGCCAAAAAAGTCCATTTTTTACCTTGGGTCTTTCGATTTCAGTTAAATGTTGTACAGTAGTTCCCGCTTAAAAGCGCCCCCTGTAGTGCGTTTCCCGTTTAAATGCTGGCAAAAATATATTTCATACATAAAAAAAGCCGGTAAAATACATAAGAAGAATTTCGTATCAAAACCGATATGCATTGAACCCGACCCTCTCAGATTTTGATGAAATTTTGCAAACAGCTACATTTTACCTATACAAACTCAACCTCATTTTTAGAAATTGCATTTTCGAACATATGTGGGCGTGGCAAGGTATCGAAGTTTTTGAAAAATTGCGATAATATGTACTTTAAAGCTGTGATTACTACGGAATGGCTGCACCGATTTCAAAGATCTTGGTACCATTAGAAAGGTATATAAGTCAGCTTTCCAAAACATATACTGTTAAAATTTTCTATTACACTGAAATTTTTTTTTGGCAAAAATAAAACTTTAAACTTGGAAAACACTTCAAAGGCCAAGTGTTTTTTGCCAAAAAAAAATTTTTTTAGAAAGGTCTATTTAATATATATAACATATCTAAAAACTAAAACGCCTTTTTAAATTTTTTTAAATAAATGCATCTCTTGTTAACTTCCTTAAATTTTGATATCATTGTGTGACAAAAAAGAATAAAGTAGTTGTACTTTGGACGTTATACAGATTTTTTTGTTATTCCAATAGATCAGAACAAGAATCGTATTATCAAATTTTTCAGACACCCCCAAAATATGGACTTGCCCTTGGTAAATCTTTTTTTTATTTTTATTTTTTTAGATTTAATATATAATTTTGCGCAGCTCATAGAAAATTCCCCAAATAGATCTATCAACATATTCCTGGTCAATTAATAAATTTGAAAACAAAAACTCTATAGATTATTTGTTAGGACAATATCCTAATAAATAAATATAGAGTATGGCCTCGAACTTGAATAATTTTCATTTTCATTGCACAATTAAAGGTCGAAAAACATAATTTCTATTTTAAATAAAAATTAGATCAAACTTGTAAAAAAGACAAAGTACGGTCTTGTTTACTTCCCCTTTCATCTTGTTTTTAAATAAAAAAAAATGTAAAAATAAAAAGAATAATAAAAACAAAATGGGTCTATTGTATATCTACTAAAGGTAGAGCTTGCACATAACGAACAAGTTTTCAATTTAATTTTGGTGATAATCGTTAACTTCGAGCTTATATATTAGTTCTCATTTAGTGGCATAACTAGGTTATATGAATGTTTGAGGTTTTGCAATGGATTGTCACTTCTTTTAAAACGTGTTCTGATGATTAGAACCTAGAAAATTCCCGAAATAGGTCTATCAACACATTCCTCAAAGTAGTCAATTAATAAATTTTTTAGGACAATATCCTATTAAAGAAATATAGAGTATGGCCTCGAACTTGAATAATTTTCATTTTCAAAAATAATTTACTTAAATGCGCTTTTATGCATTTAGTCCTTATTTAGCTAAATGCGATATTGCTCATTTATCCGAGTTTTCGGATAAATGATTCCTCGCTTAAATGCGTCGAAAACTCTGCATTTTTGTTTTCGCATTTAAGTGGGGACTACTGTATTCAGAAACTCTATAGGGACACTCAATGAGTGGCGTTTTTAGTTATTAAAATTTCAAATTTTATGCACGTTTAATTTTATTTTAAAAAATGAGAAATATGCAAAAAGTGTGTAAATTTGAATATTCGTATTTTCTTTAATATTCAGCGGCCATTTCAATTGTATTGGATTGGTACACTTTCTACTATTTTATTACGGAATTATTCGAATTCTCTGCATCAAACAAAAATACATTCTTTATGCTATTTTTTGTTAAGTGCCCTTTTCACAAATGTTTCCACTCTCGATTAGAAAAAAATATGCAATATTTGCCAAATATGGAGTTTTTACTAAAAATCGACACATTCGATTTTTGGGTACCGCGGTATATCTATTTTTAATGAGCTATTTAAAAAAGACTTGCATAATTTTTCCATAAAAAAAACACAATTTGTTATTTTGCTTTTAATTTTCTAAATTAAAAAGATTAAATTTAAAAAGTTAAGAGTTGTGCCTGGATCTTAAAGCTATCAATTAAATGTTAGAAATTGTTTCCTTGTATGACAGAGAATTGTGTCTAGAGATGTATTTGCATTTAAAAAATAATAATTTTAACCTTTTGACGCCATGTTTCTTTCGATAAAAAATGGGATATTCAATGGCAAAATATGGGCAAATAAATTTTTAAAATAGAATATTTTAGAAAATTCTTTTAGCTTTCACGCAAAGAAAAAATTTTAAAAATGAAATATATAGTTTTTAAAACACAGCCGTTTAAAGGGCCCCTAAATGCTACATTTTTAAATTTAATCTTCATAAAAAATAAATAAATAATTGTTGTTTTTTTTGTTTGTAAAATTGCTACTAGCTTTTTTTAAAATTAATAAAAATAGTTAAGCCGCGTGCCCCAAAAAAGAGAAGCTGCAACTTTTTGATAAACATTCCATATTTTGTAAATATGCATTCTTTTGTTAAATTGAGAGTGGGCAAATTTTAGAAAACAGCATTTTCTAAATAAATTGTATACAAAATGCACTTAGTTTTCCCTTTTTTTTTAATCGGTAGTGTAAAACTAGAGGACTGTACTATTCCAATGCAATTTAAATGGTGATGAATGGCCAATGAATATTAAAGATAATACGAATATTCAAACTTACACACTTGTGAATATCGAAAACTGAAAAACGGAAAACCTCAATCTTTAAGTGGCTTCATATAAAGGGTCCGCCAAATAACTTTTTTTTTTGAACTCAGACATGAGCTAAGTGTTACCATTCACGAAATAAGCACTAGTTGAAAAAAAAACGTTAGATGGCGGATCCTTTAGTTTCCCAAGGTCAGATTTTGACCGATCTATCTTGGAATGTCCGACATACAAACTGACATATTATTAGTTTCTTTATTTAAATTTATACATTTTTGTTTAATTATTAAAGCATATTTTAAATTGCTATAATTTTATAATAAATTATTGCATAATTTAAGGTGTTAATATAATTTTCATTCAAAAATTAAATTGTGTTTATTAAATTTATATTTTTCATACAAAAAAAAAAAGAAAAAAATATTTTCCATAAAAACGGCATTTAATCCTTAAATATTATAAAATATAAGGCTTTATAAAGGATTTATATTATACTATTAGACAATTATGAATTATACAACACAAAAAAATAGAAATTGAATTTAAATAAATTTTAAATAATAAATTATTCAGCCTAAAAAAAAATATTTATTATACACGTTTTAAATGCTTATGAATTCACTACTACACTTACAGAAATAAACCTGTGAAAATGGCAGAAAAAGCTACTAAAAATTTGTCAAAAATTACGCTGTATGAAAAACTGCTAAAATTAGCAAATTTTTGTTGCTAAATATTAATCAAATAAAAACAGCAAAAAAAAAACTATTAACTTTACAAAATTTTTATTATATTCGAATTGAATTTTAGTTAATTGAAAATATAAATTTACTGTGATAAAATTAGCAAAAACTTTTACTAAATATTTGTAAAACAAAAACTGTAATATCAACAAAATTTTTGCTTTATTTATCTTAAATTTAGTTGAATGCAAATAATAGTAAATGTTGATATGACTAACAAAAAATGCGGCTAAAAAATTGTAGATCACTGATTTCACAAGGGCAGACTTTTATTCGCACAAAAAAAACGATAAAAAACTTTAAAAATTTTAAATTTTTTTATAATTATTTTGTCTACAAATCTTTAACAAATTTTTTGTTGATTTCAACAGATTTATTTTTGCTATTATTATATTACTAATATTTAGCAAAAACATCTTTTAGTTTTAGCTGTTTCTTGTGCAATGTGATTTTTAACCAATTTTTAGTACTCCTAGCAAAAAAATTTATTAATGTTTTTTAATAATGTTGCTAAAATTCAATATGTAGGATTATTTTATTAAAAAGTACGTAGAACAAAAACTCTTAATATAACTTAACATTGGTTTTTCCAACGAAATTAATTAATCACATTTGAATATGAAAGGGATGTGTAAAAGGAGAAACATATAAGCCACATTTTTTAAGAAATCGCTTTTTTTGATTTAGAGAATTCCCTGAAGCTTTTACCCACATAAAGCTAAACCCTTAAATTTGGATGAAATTTCAATATGAGTATAAAGATTTTCGTTTTCGGAAGTAAAGGCATTAAGGCAGTGAGTGCACAAATGTTTCCTAAATTTAAGATATTTTTTATTTTTTATTTTATTAATTAATAATCATATAATTACAAATTATATACTATTACCCTAACCGAGCACTAGCTACTATGGCCTTCGGCGCGTTGTAGCGAAAACAGGCCAGTGCCACTGGTGGGAATCGAACCCACGACCCCCGCACTGATAAGCCAGAACGCTACCAACTAGCCTACCGGGGCGCACAATTTAAGATATGTTTTAATGAAATAAGCGCGTTTACTTTTGACGCTACTTCTTAACCCAAATATGAAATTTGTCTAAAAACAATATTTCGTTTCTTATTTTTTTTTCTCTATCGCATAATTTTATTAAGATCATTGGAAGCCAATCGCGATGGTTCCCTTTTAACTTACCGGCAGATCTTAATCAATTTCGGATATTTTGTAGAGAATAAATATGTAACTGACCCGTGTTTTTTAGCTGCCCAATTTCGTGTTTAGGCGTTACTAAGTGGGGTAAAAAATTATCCCATTTTACTTTTTTCGGTTTATTTCGTTTTATTGAATGTAACTATAGACAAAGTTCGTATCAAATGAAAAGTTGTTTAAAGACACATTCACTGGTATAAAAATGATACCCAAAGACATTCAAGTATTTTTGTTTTTTAGAAAAATGTGTTTTGAGTAGTATTATTAATCAATTAATCCATAGGAAACCCTATTTCATTTAATCGAGGCGGTGTCTGAGATTTTTACGATATTCAAAACCGTTCGTCTTGTATGTGACTTTATTTGAAATAATTAAAATATATGTAACTCTGGGTCCACTATGGGTATACAAATTCTTGATTTTATGAGTACTTTAACCCTGCGTACAAATAATTTCAGCTTTCGTAAATTAAAGACAAGTTTTCATCATAAACAAATGAATTTTAGGGAACCCAACAAAAATACACATTACCAAATAATGGGTAAAGTAATGTAACGCTTTACCTAGTAGGGGGTAAAGTAACTGGTTACTTTTATTGTTACCGGGCTCGGAAAAGTAATGCGTCTATAAATACATTTTCATAAAAACTAATCTATAAAAAAAGATTTTAAACAATTTTTGCAATGAAAATGAAAATTATCAAGTTCGAGGCCATACTCTGTATTTCTTTATTAGGATATTGTCCTAACAAATAACACAAGGCAACAATTTTGAAAAAATTTTAGGGGCTTTGAAAACCACTATACAATTTTGATGTATTGTGGTCCCAGTAGTACAAATATGGTTCAATTTTGAAATTCTATGGAGAGGTTTTTTTTTAAAAAATTTTTAACTAAAATTATAAATTTTTTTAGACGTTTTCACCACATAATTAATGATAACTAAAAAAAAATTAGTCCGATATTATTCAAATAAATTTAGAAAAATTGAAATTTACATAGCCTTTAATCCGTTAATATATTGCGTTTCAATCGGCTCAGTAGTTTCGGAGTTATAATAAAAAATTGAGGGAAAAAATATTTTTTTTACGTGAAAATAGCAAATTTTTTTGTTTTAAAAAAATCATAAAAAATCGAAAACGTCAAAAATCGTTCAGATTTATTGCTTTATCGCAAAGCCACATGTAATAGGAACAAATGAGATATCGATCATAAAAATCGATTGATTTTTTTCGAATTTATTCACAATTAAGTGAATTCGCTCATTTTCACCAAATTTTAGTTTTTTGTCTGATATACATAAAATTGAGTAGTTAATGTTCTTCTTTCGATTGATTGAATTTTGAAAACATTTTCCCCATGCTATGTACAAATTTTCACATCAAAAATGCATTACATAGTAACATTCGTGTATTTTTTGGCAAAACCCTACCTAGAATATACTGATTCTATTCTTCGGAAAGACATTTGTGTTGGATGAGCTTAAATGTAAATAAATAAATAAATTAAATAGTAGAAAATTTATATTTTATTATTCACATTTATTATAATAAATAAAACAGAAAATAAATAAATAAATATGTATTATAAACTACAAACTCTGAAAATTTCTTTTAGTCGATTTCTACTATTGTTGAATAACGAAGTGTTACTCTGAATACTCCAGCAAAAATCAGCCATCATGTGTGCATCCCAGCGACCCTGGTATCGTTCCTCCATTGTCCGGATATCTTGGTGGAATCGTTCGGCCTGTTCTTCACTCAAGTCTCCTAGATTTTCAGGAAAACGATCTAAGTGACTGTGCAGGTAGTGTACTTTGATGCTCATGTTGCATCCAAGATTCTGGAAGTGAGTTAACATCTCTTCAACGTGCGCAACGTAATCATCACCCTTGTTATTTCCTAAGAAATTTTGAATAACCCATACAAACGAATTCCATGCATTCTTCTCAATTTCTGACATTGAACTGCCAAATTCAGTATCGTTCACCAATTTGCGAATTTGTGGGCCATCAAATATGCCTGCTTTCAGCTTTTCCATACTTAGATTGGGAAACTTCCTTCAAATATACTGGAAACATTCACTATCTTTGTTAAGTGCTTTAACATATGTTTCATCAGACCAAGTTTAATGTGAAGAGGGGGTAATATGATGCGATCTCGGGGCACTAGAGCCACATTTATAACATTTGGCGTACCTGGAACTAGTGTTTCCCTAGAAGGCCATTGTTTTCTCTTCCAATGTTCTGTTTTAGCTCTGCTGTCCCATAAACATATAAAACAAGGATATTTTGTAAAGCCGCTTTGTTGGCCTAAGAGGAAATTTACCATCTTAAGATCAACACAAATTACCCACTTATGTTCATCATACTTTATCTTCTTCATGACCAATGCAATTACAGAGTATTCTTCTTTTACTTTGGTTGAATGTGCGATCGGCAAGGAGTGAAATTTATTTCCATTATGCAAAAGGACGCACTTCAAGCTGCGTTTTGATGAGTCGATAAATAAACGCCATTCGTTTGAATCATATCTCTGTAAGCCCATGGCAGTCATCAAACCAGAAATATCTGTGCAGCACACAAAGTCATCCTCTTCAGCAAAATAATGAAGTAAATCTTTTTCTCGAGTACGGTAATACGAAACTTTAGTTTCTTTAGTTATGAGACCTGTTTCTTTCATCCGGGACGCAAGTAATTCAGAAGATTTGTTCGACAATCCAAGGTCTCTAATTACATCATTAAGCTGATCTTGATTCCATGGTCTCGGCGAGAAATGTTTGTGTGGGATGAACTCGTCATTTTCAGCTGTAGATGGTAGTGCTGGATCTGACATATCCGATTGGTAAGACATACTTGAGGTCGAGTGTCCTGGTGAAGATGAAAGCACATGACTACAGCTTGCACCCCGATCTTGAGAATATTCTATTTCTTGTGAATGTAGAACTGCAAGTGTAAACCCATCAGCAGACCTCGTGGGGTAAGACCATCGCATATGTTTTCCAAACCCGCTTTTTGTACTTAAACAAAAATAACACTCGGATGCGTGGTTCGCTGTTTCTCTCCATAGCATAGGCTTCAAAATTTCCAAGTGTCGTCTGTAAATGAAAAAAAAAATTGAAATCAGGAATATGAAGAATTCAAATTTTAATTAAGAAATATTGTAATTATAAAATATTCCAAATCTATTAATTTATACTTACTTTACGTTAGAAGACTTCATAGATAAATTCAATCGACATGGAATGCATATAGTACTCGGTGTCCAATGCTGGTTCAAATTGTGCGGATAGATATTATAGCAATCTTGATATGACTTTTGCAATGAAGTTAAGAAGCACTTCCGTTTTTTCCCGGTGATATATTGGCCGCACACATAACAAAATAAATCTGGATCGTTTTTACATAAAAATGTTCTGACTTTCTGGCTCATTTTTATTAATATTTGAAAATTGTTTTTAACTTCTAAGCTGTATGACTCTAATTTTTGTGTAGGTATTAAATGATGTTTGCGTTATCGCAAACACTTCTTGAATGAAATAAAAAGGGTCAAGGAGATCTTATAAATACTGATACTATAATTTGGGAAAACCCTTTGTGTGGATACAGTTTGTGTGTGCTGCAAATTTTTTATTATTCCCAAGAATCCTAAAAAACATTAAGGACTTTTATGAAAAAAAAAAATCATCCGTTACAGGTAGCTAACGGAAAATAAGAGCACTTCAGCGTACACGCACATTTATGAGCGTTTTATTACTATCCTACCGCAATCGTAAAAATTAAACAATCTTTTGTTTATTACTTATTTTTTTTTAATTATTAGAATCATAAAAATGTCATAGAGGTTTTTCCCAAAGGGGTTTTGCCAAAATGCGTGTCGTAAAATGCACCTGAGTTTTTATGTTCTGCATTTTCATTATATAGTAGGTACAATTTTCTACAGTGCTTGTAAATATGCGATACCTTCAATTAATTGTAAATAAAAATGTAAAGCATGCATCGATTTTTATGATCCATATCTAGTTTAATTCGCATGATATGTAGCTTTACTACAAAAAATAAAAAGTAATATTTTTTGCAGTTTTCGATTTTTTCCAGATTTTTGTTTTTCAAATTTTTTTTTTTTTTTTAGCATTTTTTTTTTTTTTTTGCTAACAATTTGTTTCATAACTTTGAAACTATTGATCGCATTAAAAAATTTGTACACGTTCTTTAAAGATATTGTAAACCTTAATTTTTGTAAATTTAATTTGACAAAATCGGACTAGTTGTTTTTGAGTTATGACAACATAAGTGGAGAAATGGCTCAAATATTGTCAATTTTAAAAAAAATTTTTTTAAAAAAAATTATCCATAGAATTGAAAAATTTTACCATTTTTGTACTTAGGCAGCCATGATGCATCAATCTATATAGTGGTTAGTCAAGCCTTTTTTTGCTGTTGACCTTAAAGTGAAAGAAGGTAGTAAAACAAATGATGGTAGCTTCTTTCTTTCATGATGGTAGTTTCTTTATTGACTTTAAAATTATGACTGTTTTTTCTTAATAATATTTACAGGTTTATATACTAAATGCTAACTTAAATTCTAATGTGCAGTCGCAGCGATAGAGTGATATAGTAAATTACACTTGTGACCCATATGTGTCGAATGACTTTCAGGGTGGTCAGTGTGTCAAGCATTTTATGACACTGCTATAACATGTATTACAAACAATTTGTCATTGATATTCTAAACCTTTAATTGTTCGTTTTCTTTTGGGTTTATCTATGACCTTTCAATTGTTTATTTATTGTTACCATGTGCAATACTACGGTTAATTTTTGTAGTTTCCAATAACATCAAGACAATGTCACTCTATGCTTAGTATTCATGCACTATATGAATACTCTACAGTATACCTACACTACACCATCGCCCTTAAGAGAAATCATTCAGTTTCTTAAAGATGAAATTGTATGATTGCTCTAACATAAGCGTGTGTATACTGTATGCTTGTTTATACAATGTTTTTTTTTTTTGTATTACTTACTATTTAAATTTTATTTATTTTGTAATTGAATATGTTGTCATGTATCATTTAAGTAAAAAAAAATTTTAGTATTCATTTAATTCCATTGAACTTGTATTATATTTCTTTAATAGGTTTTTGTGATATGCTTTAATATTGTTTTTAATTTAATGTAAACGTTCAGATCATCTATATCTTCTATCTTGTAAGGACCATGATAAGGTGGTTCATTCTTTTTTCTGGTTTCCTTTCTAACTAATACTAGATCACCTATTCTAAATCTATACTATTTGCCCTATTATACGAATCTAATTTTCTTCTATTCTTAACTATTTCTATAAATTTTCTAGCGTTTCCCAATGAATGTTTCAGCCCTAAGCTTCAGTTCATTTGCATAGTTCTCCAGATCATATACATCTTTCGCCATTCCGTGATTTGGTCACCTGGTAAAACTAGGTAGTTTCCCAAATACTAGCTCAAAAGGAGAGTATTCAGTGTCGACCGTGAGGAGTAATATTGTATGCAAAAGTGTAGTATGGTATCCATGACTGCCATTCACCTTCATTTACAAAAGATAAGAAATACTCATTTAAGACACGATGGTTTCTTTCGACGGTACCTAGTGTCTCGTGATGATAAGGTGTGGAAAATTTTTGTTCTATTTTTAATAATCCACCAGATTTCCTTCATCAATTCATTAGTGAATTCAGTGCCTCTGTCTGACTTCAATGTTTTAAATAATCCGTATTTTCAATATCAGATTCTCAACTAAAATTTTCGCTATAGATTTAGCCTCTTTAGTTTCCATGGGTGCAAGCTATAACGTATTTTGTTAATTCGCATTGCATAGTGAGAATGTATCTGTAATTTTCTGAAGGACGTAATGGTCCTACTGTGTCAATTACAATTGTAGCGAAACTCTGAGTGGGAGTATCTGTTATACAAAGCGGTTCCCTTGTATGCCTAATTTGTTTATTTCTTTGGCAGAGATCACAAGTTGATACATATTTTTTTATCATTTTGTA
This sequence comes from Delia radicum, assembly GCA_021234595.1. Taxonomy (NCBI): domain Eukaryota; kingdom Metazoa; phylum Arthropoda; class Insecta; order Diptera; family Anthomyiidae; genus Delia; species Delia radicum. Next base: position 68,077,235 of record CM037854.1, on the reverse strand, counting down.
CATATTCTTCCAAATGTACTTTTGTTTTTAGTTTTAGCATAGTCTTTCGCACTCCGAAATGACCTCCGCATGGTGTGCTATGGTACAGTTCATTAACTCTTCCTGTTTCTTGTTATCTTTTATTTTCTGAGGATCGTTATATAAGAGTATTTCGACGTCTTTTGCTTTGTAATTATTTACTTTCTGTTTCATAACCTCATGTGTTACGACTTTGAATATGTCATCACTTTTTCTTAGTGCATAACTTTTATAATTCAACTTATCCAGTGTAGATAGTAGTTTCTTCAAGATACTATCGAGATAATAAGAATTATCACTACATCTCACCTGGATTTCTTTGAGACTCTTGTTGTCTTCAACTTTTATTTCTGTGCTATAGTCTTTTTCTAATATGAATTTTATTTTCTTCGCGCGCTTGATGTCGTAAAAGACATGCATTCCCACATATTGAGTTGATCAGGCTCATTATGAGAATTGTAATTCTCTTTTATTGCATCAGTTTTCATATTCTTTTCACTCTGTTCAGAGTTTATCTTTTCTTGCGTCTTTTTACTCATTCCTCTAGTCACTACCAGCGTCTTTTTTCACAGATTCATCTATTTTATGAGGTATCATTTCCCTCAATGCCTCAGAATCTAGTTGTATTCTGGACAGTGCGTCTGCATTTGCGTTACTTGTACCCTTTTTGTACACTATATCAAAGTTGTAATCCGATAGCTCAAGTCTTATCCGAGTTAACTTTGAACTGGGATTTTTGTGTGAAAAATAGCGATATCAATGGTCTATGGTCCGTGACTACCGTAAATTTTCTTCCATATAGATATGGTCTAAAAATTGTATGCCCCAATGTATGGCTAACAGTTTCTTTCTCTATTACTGGTTTATTCTTCTCGTATTTGTTGAGAGATTTACTTGCGTATGATATAGGTAGATCTTCACCTATTGGACCCTGGGATAGAATAGCCCCCAGTGCAAAATCAGATGCGTCTGTAGTTAGCACAAAAGGTTTTTCGAAATCAGGATATTGTAATATGGGTGGGCTGATTAAGTTCGTCTTCAATGTTTCAAAAGCTTTTTGACAGTTTTCTGTCCATTCAAATTTGACATTTTTCTTTAAAAGGTTATTTAGGCAGTTTGCAATATCTGCGAAATTTTTTTATAAATCTCCTATAGTAGTTACAGAATGCAACGAAACGTCTTACATCATCAGTATTTCTCGGAACGGGATATTATTAATAGCCTCGAATTTACTTGGATCGGGTTTTATGCCATTTGAGGTTATCAAATGTCCTAAATATACCACTTCCGGTTTAAGGAAACAACATTTTCCTGCATTTAACTTGAGATTATATTTAGATAGTCTATCAAATACGTTAATTAAATTCTGGTTGTGGTGTTTCAAACTACACCCCGAAAACTATGACATCATCAACATATAAAAATGCTTCAGATTCTAATCCAGATAAGGCTATGGTCAACATTCGTTGAAAACTATTGGACGAAATTTTCAAACCAAATGGTAGCCTTGTGTATTGGTAATGACCGTCTGGGGTCGAAAAGGCTTGTATATGACCTTGAATTAGGTTCGAGTTCAATTTGGTTGGAAAGAACTTGTCATGTCCAAAGTCGAGAAATATTTTGCTCTTCCCAACTTATCCAAAATGTCATCTAGTCTAGTTAATGGAAATTTGTCATTGACTATTTTTGTCATTCAATTTCCTAAAATCAACTACTAAACGCCATTTCTTTTAAGTCGGTCTGTCCCTTCTTCGGAACTAAAAGTAACGGAGCATTGGTATGGACTTATAGAAGGTTCTATTATCTTTTCATCTAATAGGCTTCTGACTTGATTATGAATTTCCTCCGTTTGCGCGTGTGGCAAACGATAATTCTTTATATAGACTGGATTATTGTCATTTAATTGAATTTTCTGTGAATAGAAATTATTCGTAGTTAGATGTTCTCCATCTAAATAAAAAATTGATTGATACTCCTTGAGTATACTAATTAATTCGCGTTTTGCGTTTTCGTCACTGCCATCTACGTTGAGTTCTTTCAACAATTTCTGAAAACGTTCTTCTGAATATAGTCGCTTTCTAGTATCCGCCTTAAAGATATGGAAATTTTCCAGTGGTACTGTTTCCACCTTAAGATTCCTAATTACCGTGGTTTTGTCCAGTACATTAAGTAATCTTATGTGCTGGTTACCCGTTTTAGGTATAATCGAATTTGCCAAGAATATACCTTGTGCAATCTCACGATTACAGACTACGCCCGTCTTCTTCCAAGTCTAAATGAAATGGGAGAATAACTTCACTCCTTGCCGGAATTTCCACATACTTTACGCAAAATCTTCTATCATGGATCGGAAAAATTACAGATTTTTTCCCTGTGTTTATTGTTAAAATATAGTTTTCATAATTAATGTTACACCCATATTCGCAAAGGAAATCTCTACCTAATATACCATCTGTATTAATAGGGAAATCGTAATTAACTAACTGTAATTTGTGACTTATCACGGAGTCCCCAATTGGCATTTTCACTATGGTGGAACCCAAGGATTTTATTTTGTCCTTTGAGATTACTGTCAACAAACAATAATCATCTGGATCTTCTTCATAATTCCCTAACGTGTCCTCTTTGCAGAGTGACACGTCAGCACCTGTGTCTATTAAAATGTTAGAACACTTTTGGCGCCTTGAACGTTTAATTTTACATAATTTTGAGATCCGATGAAATATTGTAGATTTTATGTTCCATTACTGATCTTGGTCCGGATAATCCTGGTATGTTAGGATTTCCGGATCTTGGGAGTTTCCCTGACCCTGAATGAGGTGAACATTCTGATTGTTGTTCCTCCTATTATTGTTGACATTTGCCCTGTTCCCGTTATTCCACCCACGATTATTGTTGTTGTTGTGGTTGGACCGATTACCATTATTATAATTGCCCCTACTACTGTTGACATTATTCCTATTATTGCCGTTATTGCGGCCATTGCTACTTCCAGTGCGACACATTTTGGCAAAGTGGTTGGCTTTACCACATTTTACGCAGTTTTTGCCTTCCGCAATGCATTTTCCGCCATGCTTGTTTCCGCACTTTCCGCATGCATTATCGTTACTATGACGATTAGATTGGTTGTGTTTCGCGTGCTGTAGTAGAAACGCTCCTTTGTGTTGTACGTGTATTTGCCTTTTTCGGCTATTTTCACTGCCTCTGCAAACGTATTAACCTGACTAGCGTCTATAGTAGATACTAGCTGAGGATCCGTTAGTCCATTCATGAAGGAATTGAACGCAATTCTCATGTTTGTCCTAATTATGGATTCCCGGTTATCTTCGCCTTCCTCCGCAACTTGAATCTCATTCAATTCTATTAAAAGGTTCTCTATCTTGGTAGCGAAACCCATTACGTTTTCCCCTTTCTGAATCACTCGTGTTAGTTCGCTAAGCACGGTGTTTGATTGATTTCATAGGTTTATATGCGTTTCTCAGTGCGTCGACCAATTCTTTTATATTTTGCGGTATAGTGTTCTGTCTGATTCTATTTTGAACTTTTGTATCCAAACGGGTTTGAGATACAAAATTGAAAAAGGATTCTTTTTTTTTCATTGGGGATAGTCCCCGAAACTATTTCTAGATTTGTGATGAAACTTCGTAGTTCATCTTTTTTTTCCCGAAAATATAGGAACTAATTTGGCAATAGTTGCCAACTCATTCATTTCCAGAGAAGACGCCATAATTACTGGAGATGAATGATTTGTGGAATTTCCTGAATCAGAATTTTCAACAGAGTTTTCCCTAGAGGAACTTTCGTGTGCCGTAAGTAATCCTTGCAACTTATCTTTTAATTTATTTACTTTTTCTATGTGCTGTTCCCTTTGTTCCTTGGTAACACTTTTATCAGATAGAATTTGACTAACCTCCTCAGTTATAGCTTTTAGTTCCCTACGCTTGTTTAGTATTGTTTCTGCGGAATATGGTTTATTCAAACTTTTCCTCGCGTTGGCTATACCCGACTCTAACTTTAGATATATCTGATCCATACGTTTCCAATAATTTCAACAATGTGTATTATTATTATTTTTTTTTTTAATTGATTATCATATCTTTATTGCTTATAATACTAATTTTATAATACATACATTTTGTCTATCATTTATGTTTCTTTAATTTGCAAAAGTCCAGCTCTTACTGTCTGGCGTCTTATCTGTTTTTTTATATATTTTTTTAAATATCTAATAATCACTACCAATGTTGTCACCACGCAAATCAAAATGACAACCTCTAGGCTCACACTTATTGCCGTTGGTGCATTCGCCGAAGCAGTGATTACCTCACTTATCTTTGTTTGGGTACTGCCCATTCTTCTTATGTTTCTTGAAAGCTTTTATCTCACCCTTTGTGTCGATAATCTTCTGTTCAAGAGCTTTCCTTTCTTTTTTTAAATTGACTTTTTGTATTTTCTAAACTATTTCCTTTTGCAATTTTGAAACTAATTCTTCTTATTATTATTATTTGACATGCTAGATATGCATAAGCACTTTCTGCATTTTCAAAAATATCCTTTTTTTTTTCTCTTTTTTTGATTCAAAATTGATTATTTATATTTCTTTTGCCAGACATGCCCATGCACTTTCTGGTCTTTTTAGTAATTTTTTTTTTTATACTTATATCATAACTTTTCAGGTTCCTCTCTTCAGGTTCCACTCTTATTGTCCAGGCCAGTCCAGGATCGTAAGTGCAGGATCGCCATAAAGTGAAAGAAGGTAGTAAAACAAATGATGGTAGCTTCTTTCTTTTCATGATGGTAGTTCTTTATTAACTTTAAAATTACAACTGTTTTTTCTTAATAATATTTACAGGTTTATATACTAAATGCCTAACTTAAATTCTAATGTGCAGTCGCAGCGATATGAGTGATATAGTAAATTACATTTGTGACCCATATGTGTCGAATGACTTTCAGGGTGTCAGTGTGTCAAGCATTTTATGACACTGCTATAACATGTGTTACAAACAATTTGACATTGATATTCTAAACCTTTAATTGTTCGTTTTCTTTTGGGTTTATCTATGCCCTTTCAATTGTTTATTTATTGTTACCATGTGCAATACTACGGTTAATTTTTTGTAGTTCCAATAACATCAAGACAATGTCACTCTATGCTTAGTATTCATGCACTATATGAATACTCTACAGTATACATACACTACATAGCCCATTGGTGCTCCGAGTACTTAAGTTTTTTTAAAACAAGATCCACGTTTTGATACTCCTCTTTTAATTTCGTTGAATGAGCAATAGGCACAGCTGCATGTTTATTACCAATATCTAGTAAAACACATTTTAAACTTCGCTTAGAGCTGTCCATAAACAATCTCCATTCTTCAGCTTTGTACCTTGAGAGTTCCCAATTTCATTAGAAGGCCACCAATGTTATTACAATAAACTATATCATTTTCTGAGCTAAAAAAATGGAAGAAATTCTTTTTTCGCGATCACGATAAATGTTATTTAGTACCTTGAGATAACAAATTTCTTTCTTTGAGTCTAGATGCTAGTAACTCAGATCGCTCTTTCGAAAGGTCAAGGTCTCTAATCACTCAAAGCATTTTGAGAAAAAGTCAAGGCTCTGTTGACACTTCAAAATCACTATCGCTGTCACGTTCATCAGAAAAACTTCACCATCTCTGTGTCTAACATATCTGATAGATCTGAAAGATCTTGACTCATAGGAGATGGTGCGTCACCTGAAAACAGTCGAGGTCTTTTAACACTCGGTAAATCAGGATATGTCATTTTTCTTTTGTTTATACCATGTAATTCTACAAACACAAAAATAGCAGTCATCAATGTGATTTTTCGGTTCTGTCCAAATCATCGGCACACTAACTTTAAATGATTACGTTTACCGTTTGCCCACTGTCTTAAATGTTCACTACACAACTTGCACACAATGTTTGAAACACACGGTTTGTCCAGAGCATTCATCTCTATATTAAAGTAATCAACGTCTTCATCTGTTATAGGTTTTCTAAACTTTTTTACTACATATTCACCACAAATATAACAAAATGTATTTGGATTATTTACACAACACCTTCTCGACGACGGCATATCGATATTATCATTTAATCAAAGAAATTAATTGAATATAATGACATTAAGTATAATAAAATACATTTTTTAGGTTATGACCGATCGATATAAACCTGCACGTAGCTTCGCGATTTTGACAGCTAACCATGACGTCTTGCGGACTAATTAACCAAATTATAACATAGAATTAGCGGCACCAAACAAAAAATTTGTTTTTGTAGGCCTGTGTTTAAAATTTTAATTGAAAATTAACTTTATTCATTTAATATATGTATTTTTATGTATGCAAATGTATTTATTTTTATAATATTGAATAATCTATTCAAGCGCTCATTGTAAAAACTTGATAAGCCACATTTACAATTTTATAGTGTTCGCTGTTGTCTAGACATCCGTTGATTGAATTTTTGAATGCAGCCTTACTTAACACTTGTTACACATATATAGAGTATAAAAGTTCTGTAGTAGCCATATTTCATAAATTTATTAATTTTTTAAGAGGCGAAAACTAACCCATAAATTATATGTGGCTTATCAAGTTTTTACAATAAGCCCTTCTTCAATGGTGAAACAACCATTTTATTTATAGTTTGAGTTTTTAGTTGGGGAAACTTTTTTTTTTCATACATTAAAAAACAAACAAATAAAATAATTATAATATGTATATGAATATGAATACGAATACGAATCTAATCGGCTTTAAAGCGACTTGTAACGTTATTTTTCAGTATGCTTTTCATAAACATGATTTAGTTGGAAAGTTTTAGAAATGAAATTTATATTTTTTTCAAACTTACCGCATCCGGATTGGCAGCAAAATCAATAAAAGGTGGAAATGAACTCGATTCACCCTTAGGACCAGCGGGACCAGGTGGTCCTGGAGGACCACGTATACTATCACCAGGTGGACCTTTGGGGCCACGTTCACCTTTTTCACCTTTTATTGTACGATATGCTGAAAAGAAAATTTAATAAATATTTAATTGAATTGTGATATACAACAGAAAATATTTAAATTGTAACATATGATTTAAAAATCAACTAGCTCATATTTTAAATGTATATTAAATTGCTTTTGTAGGGAGTCATTCCCTACATACTTTTGCTTCTGTATTTCAGTTTTACTTAGAACTTAATTTCAATTTTTTGTTTTTGAAATAGTGTTTATAAAATAAATTATTACTTAGTTTTTGCTCTTCCAATCAACAATATAAAAGTTCTATAAAATTAAATTATTTTTAAATAGGATCCTTAGGGATCGTATACATTATGGGGAGTACACTGAACGTATAAGTCACCCATACGCACGGATAACTTCTTCTTCTTTATTTGCATATCCACTTCTGGATTTTAGCGATTATATACATTTAGTTTTTTTTTTTTTTTACAAGTTACATATTTTTACGAGCATTACTTTAATATTCAAAAATATTACATAAGTATTTTAAATACATTTTTATAATGTACATTTAATTAATATTATTAATTACAGTTAAAAATCATCTCTATTTCTAGCAGTGTTTATAAGATCATTCATTGTTCGTAACCCAGTACAATTTCTTATATTTCTGAGCCATGATAATTGCTTGCGTTCGATTACACGTCTTCCTTCAATCTTTCCTTGGATAATGAGCTGTAGCAATTCATATTTGGGTCCTCTTATTATATGACCGAGGTATGCGGTTTTTTTACCCTTGATGTTTTTTAAGAGCTCACGGTCTTTGTTCAAAGCCTGTAATACTTCCTCGTTCTTACTCTATCGGTCCACTTTATACTTAAGATTCTTCGATTGCACCACATTTCAAATGCTTCGAGTCTGTTCATGGTATCAATGTTTCGATTTTTAAATTTTCGCAGTTTTTTTTCATAGCGGTTTTGCTCTGTTTAATAGAATTGACTTTGAGAACAGTATTTAAAAATGGCGTGATTTTATACAGTTTGAGGTACAACAAATTGATGCCAGCGCAAAAATAACGGTATAGGAACATCGCATACTTATAAGGAATTGGTGTTAATTTTTTGAAAATCCATGTTTTTTGAGTCCTGCCATTTGCAATTATATTTGAAATTGTCTACGCTACTGCGTGAACTGAGCTTCTTTATAAAGCCTCGAGTCAAAAAGGCATTTTCAAAATTTTTAACTCAAAAATTTTACGAAATTTTTAAGAATTTTGCGAAATTTAATTTTTTTTTAGCATTTTTTTTATAAAAATCGTGGCTTGAGAGCACCCCACCAAAACATTCTATTACCGGTAATAAGTTTGGGAATAATAAATTAAGGTCGATAACTGGTTTCTTTTCTGTTACAAACGTTAATATTTTAACAACGCCATGTCCATTCTGGTAGCACCTTAAAAATACAGAAGTTTTAATTTTTTTTCTGAGAATTTCATTTTTTTTATATTGGGTATTAAATCACAATTTAAAATGTCTAACTAAATGAAATTTTTTATAAGTCTTGGAGAGAAAATAATCAATTATATTTAAGACCAAATATGCAGTGTTTCGTTGTTTCTTTTATATAGGTTTGTGCGCTTTAATCACATTGTAGGACATTAGAGTTCCTCAAAAAAAAGTGTATAATACACTAGCGTGAAAAATAAAAATTAACATGTTTTATGATGATTCCAAAAATATGTTGGCTCTAGCGATAACATACCGTGATCTAACCCCGTTTTTAAAAAAACATCGAAAAACACTATTTTTTATTTAATTAAAAGTTAGTCACTACAACTTTTGTGAAAAATTTGGTAAATAAAAAATATAAAAAGCTTAAAAAATGCTATCATTCTGCATTAAAAAATATAAAACCATCCTCTCTAAAACCATGCTCGACATAATAACATTTTTGTGGATTTTTTATATTTTTTTAATAAGACTTTTATAAAAAATTAAACGAGTCTCCGATTTTCATTATTAATACATCATCAAAAAGGTTTCGAAATCCACTAAAAATTTTGGTAACTATGTATCTCTTATTTTTTTTAAACATTACCATAGTTTTTTATTTTTAACAAAACTTAATGTTTCTTATTTAATAAAGAATATAAAATTTTTTTTCTTCAAATTTTATTATCCAAATATTTAAGGTTTTTCTTGTTTAACACAAGCTATTATTCGCCGAATTCTCTACACCATTTCGACTTGATATTGAAAAAATCACACATTAATATCATCAAAATATCCATTGTAATATCAAAATTGCAATGATTTTAAAAAAAATACCAAATGTTATTCTAAAACAGCAATTTTAATTACAAAACTACATTTGTTATTAAAAAAATAATATATTTTTAAAAATAATATGTTATTCGAAAAATCACATTTGTTTTTTCCAAAAATCGCATTGTTTTTCAAAAATAGCAATGCAAATCAAAAAATTCTGTTGAAATTCAAAAAATAGAACATTGCAAATGTAATTCAAAAGTACCATTTGAAGTTCAAAAAATAACAAATATTGATTAGGGTGGTCCTTATTTTTCAACTTGCGATTTTTGGGGCTGCCCCCCCTCTTAAAATATTTGTTTGGGTACAAAAATTCACCATGCAAAAAATTAGAGTTCTAGCATAACAGGAAGATGTCCCGCATCGCCCTTGAAAATCGGGCCCCTTGGAAAAATGGGCATAATTAAAAAAAAAATTACAATTTTTTTTTTCAAATTAAAAAAATATAAAATAATTTTTGTGTTGGGTTTAATCATAACTACTCAGATAAAAATATTACTTTCCCAGAAAATCGCTAACTTACCCTAACTTTGTGTCAAAAACATTAATAAATATTTTGGGTGTACCTCAAAGTTCAATAAAAATCAAAAACCTAGTGTTTGCTGTCAAGTATTTTATTAAACACATCTCAAGTATTAAATAAGTCAAGTATTACGGATATCCGTTGGCAAACATTTTTGTTAGAGCATTTTGATTTTGACGGATTTCAACGTTTTTTTTTTAAATTTGTATAGACTTTTTTTAACAAGATTTTTGTAATATTTCATCAATGTTATTGTGTATGCTATTTTATAAAATTGTAATAACTTTATTATAAAGTATAATTTTTCGTGTTCATAGTTAACCTGTGTTTTCATGGGGTCACAATTGACCCTCGTATTTTAAAGAGTCAAAAATCACAAAGATGACAAAATAAATTTTGTTTATGTTTCTAATTGTAATTTATTTACATTTTAAAATTAATTAAATTAATTATTAGTATAAATTCAGATATTTGTATTCATATTAAAATTGATTTTTTGTACATATTCAGGAGTATTTTCGAAAAACGTGTTTTTAATTTAATAGTGTAAATTTTTTTGCATCCGGGTAGTGCTTCCGATAATCGGCTACAATTTGCATTATTACTTGTTTTTCCTCCTCGTTTCGTGACAATACTTATTGTAGTCCTCCATGAGCTTCACTGCCCGTTCTGAAGTGTCATTAACAACCTTTAATTTGCTAACGTGGGTCATATTTGACCCCAGGTTACATAGGTTAACTATCAATAGAAAAAATAGTATTTTATAATAAAGTTATTACAATCATATAAAAGAGCATATTCAATAATATTGATGAAATATTATTAAAACATTGTTTTAAAGTTAAAATGTATAAAAAAAAAACATTTAAATCCCCGAGAATCAAAATGCTCTAAAAAAAATTTGCGAACGGATATCCACAGTACCTGGCTTATTTAATACTTGAGATGTGTTTAATAAAATACTTGACAGCAAACACTAGGTTTTTTGATTTTTGTTGAATAAAATTTTTTAAAATGCAAAAAATTTCACTTTAAGGTACACCCAAAATATTTATTAATTTTTTTGACACAAAGTTAGGGTAAGTTAGCGATTTTCTGGGAAAGTAATCTTTTTTATCTGAGTAGCTATGATTAAACCCAACACAAAAATTATTTTACATTTTTTTAATTTTGAAGAAAAAAAAATTTGTAATTTTTTTTTAAATTATGCCCATTTTTCCAAGAGGCCCGATTTTCAAGGGCGATGTGGGACATCTTCCCGTTATGCTAGAACTCTAATTGCGTGGCGTATTTTGACCACCCTAACAAATATTTTAAGGGGGGGGGGGGGGGGGGGGGTACAGTCAAAATCTCATTTTTATTTTTCGCCCATACAAACGAAGACACCCTAATGTTTGATATAAATTTTATTAAAAATAAAAATTATGCTTTTCGACCTTTAATTGTGCAATGAAACTGAAAATTATTCAAGTTAGAGGCCATACTCTATATTCTTTATTAGGATATTGTCCTAACAAATAATCTATAGAGTTTTTGCTTTCAAATTTATTAATTGACTACTTTCAGGAATGTGTTGATAGATCTATTTCGGAAGTTTTCTAAGGTTCCCATCATCAGAACACCCCAGTAAAAAACGCTGCTTACATGCAAGCAGGTTTGTAAGAGAGTAAGCCAAAAAGAATCCCTTACAAACCTGCTAATATATGCTATGATTTTTATATGCCGAATTTCCACTAGGAAGCATTACTTTTGGGCAAAATTAAGCGCTAATTTTAGCGCTTACAAAAAGCTGTGATTCATGGCTTGCAGTAAAATCATATTTCATATCTATATTATTACGATTAAAAGTAATAACATGAATTATGATGTGAGCAAGATTATTCAAGTTCAAGATCATTTGTTTTTTGTTAAACAAAAAACCGTGCAATGTTTATTTATTAATCAAAAAAGTTTTCTGTTCGCTAACTTAAAGCAGAATTTATCTACTTACAGGTCCTTACATGTTTCATTTCGCGTCACCGAAAATCATCAGGGAACCAATGTAGAAGGAGTAGAATATTTTACCCAAATTTTGAAGGAAAAAGATCAACGCTTTACACGTATTGTTTTATTTACCCGATGAGAAGTAAAAAACAAAATTGGAAGAACTGTACTAATTCAAATCAAAAATGAAACAATTTAAACTAATAAACATTGTTCGTCTATAGGCTAGAATCTCTAGTCATAATACACTGTGTTGTTATTGTTTATTAAATAAACAACAACACTTTCTGACTATAGTATTAGGACCATAAATCAATTTTGCCGTACTCTGCAATTTTTTAAAAGTTTTACTTTTAAATTTTAAAAAATTAAAACCAAAAGTTTATTTTAGTTAGCGGACAGAAAACTTTTTTGATTAATAAATAAACATTGCACGGTTATTTGTTTAACAAAAACAAATGATCTTGAACTTGAATAATCTTGCTCACATCATAATTTATGATAAAAGATCGAATAATAAACTTTTGGTTTTAGTTTTTTAAAATTTAAAAGTAAAACTTGTAATAACATGAATGCCGTATGTATATACCATACATAATTTATTTCTAATAAAGTTCTACAGACATTAATTTGTTGTTGTAAAAACTTTTGACACATAATATAATCATTTTATTTTTTTTTACCGCTCCACGTGCTAGCTCTTCAGAAACAGTTAAATTACTAATTATTTTTTATTACATACTCGAAAACACCAAACAGAATAGGAAATCACTCGGAAAAACTGGTACAGATCGTTTATAATCCACGGTATGAAACTTTCTGCATTACAACCTGCATCCTTGTAAGGGATTAGGATAAGCTGCTTACAACCTGCATCCTTGTTAGGGAAAACAGTAAGCTCAACATTCTTGTTTGTTTATTTTTATACGAAAATTATTCGTTTCTTTTGCTGCTTCTCAATATTATGTAATAGTAAGCACTACATCAGCGCATTTGTTTTATCCTGCTTCTAAAAACACGAAAGTTTTTTACTGGGGCGTTTTGAAAGAAGTGACAATTCCATGCAAAACATCAATTTGGCCTGGGTTCTATATTCCACTACGAAGTGAAAGTGGAATCGTTTTTAATTCCACATAATCAATTCCGCTGTGTTCTGAAAAACGAGTGAATCGTTTTTTTTCACGACGATTTCATTTCATTTTGTTCTTAGCAACAACATAAAAAATGCGGGAAAAAAACCAAATTATCACTTTAAAGTGAATGAAATTGCAATAAAGAAGAGTGCATTTTTTGACAAAAATAAAAATTAAACAAAAAAATACTTATTTTTAAAATAATATAAAATGAGTTTCGCAATTGTGATTTCCTGGTATTTAATTAAAAAAGAAAAAACACAGAACGGAAAATGCAAATAGTAAAAGGCTTCGTGACTGTTCAAATGCTTTGGAACTACCAGAAAATCGTAAGACAATAATTAAAACTGAGTCGCAAGTGTTTAAAATTAATAAAAAAAATAGTTTTATTGCGTATTTTAGATTAAATAAGTATGCATTTATGATGGTTTTAGAAGAATTATCGCCAATGGCTAAAAAGACAAGCATTCCAATTATTTTGCAATTGGGCACATCACTACGCTACTTCGGACAAGGAATTTACCAACAAATGATCGCAAAAGACTTCAATCTAGCAGTGGAATCTAGCAAAAATTTAACAAATATGTGTAATGTTTTGAAAACTGTCATATGCCCAAAATGAATTAGATTTCAAAGAAGTCACGAAGAAATTGAGAAATCAAAAAGGGAAATCATCGGTTGCGGTTCCTCATTTTCTATATTTTCAGTACCTTCATCATTTTTATTTAATTTTTGTAAAATCACGTTTACTACATTGTCGGAACTGGTGCCATCTAAGTTTGACAATTCAGTAGATGAATTTGTGGTTGTTTACCCTTTGCTAGTCGTCCCGAATGGTTTAGCAGCTGGAAACCACCTTCGACTGCTGTATAAAGGCCAGAAGTTTGGCAACTGAATCTTCTTTGGACGATATGTGTTGGATATTATTGGGTCCTCCACCTGTTGCTAACACCTCTGCTCTATTTTCGGCCAATTTTTTACGATTGGTAGCCTTCCAATCAGCCCAAGCCTTTTTCCAACCAGTTGCATCGTTTTCTGAAGGTCCTAAGCTGTTTAATGTACTTGCTAAGTCCTTCCACAACTGGTCTTCAACTGTTTTGTCGCCCCTCTAAAAACCTTTGGCCAAACCAGATTTTTTTTGCATGAATGTTAAAAATGGGGCCTCTTGTTCCGGATTCATGTGTTTTCCCGTAAAAAATACAACACTTTTTTAGTTAAATAAACGTATATTAACAACATATCTCATTTACTTACATTGTTTGATTTTTTTTTTACGTTTAATATTCAAAATAATTTTATTTTCTAAAAAGTTTGGTTTTTCACTCAGTTAACGAATACCGCTTTACAATTACTTTTTTGTAGTGAAATTGTTTTATAGAACACATCAAATCACTTTAATTCCACTAGAAATAAAATGAAAATGAAATTTTTCTTTTCAAATCACTTATGTGGAATTGGGAACACAATTGAGCGGAAGTTTCACTTTCACTTCATTTCGGAATGTAGAACCCATGCGTTTGTGTTTTCTCAATATAACAATTCATTTATAACGAATCACTTGACGTATGAGTAATATTATTACTGACCACTAAAAGCATTTGAAATTGAAGAGAAATTGCCAACCGTACCAAAAAAATGGTGCTGGCAAATTACTACTATTTTTGTAAAACCGCTGTATTAAAAATTAATAATATTGTACTAGGAAACACTATTTTTTTGGCAAAGCATGTGTTTTGTTTTGCTGATTGGAATGGGATTATTACAGCTTTCAAAACGTGTTCTGATGATGGGAACCAAGAAAATTCTCGAAATAGATCTATCAACACATTCCTGAAAGGGTCAAATAATAAATTTGAAAACAGAAAAATGGCCTCGAACTTGAATAATTTTCATTTTCAATTAAATTGTTTACTAACCTTTTAGTTCATTTAAAAAAAAAAATTAACCACATTAAAAGAATGTTTTATGATTTTACATTCATTTTTTTACAGTAGTTTTTTGTTATTAAAAAAAATAAATGTTTGTTGATTTTTTAACAGACATGGGCGGCATCAATTACATTTCACAATCATTCACTTGTGAAATTTGTCATATAATTAATAACTTTCGACCTACGCTCACAATTGTTGGCTTCAACGCTTCGTTGGGAATTTTCAATTTTGTGAATACCAGACATGGGACATAATACTAATATTTGTGTATTTAATTACTTTTTTACCTCTAATTACATGTAATTGGGTATAATTGAGTAATTGCCCTGTAATTAAATACTCAGATGTTGATTATATCTCCATGTTTGGTATTTAACATTTTACAAATTTTCTAAGGAAGCGTTTAAGCCTACAGGTGTGAGCGTAGGTCTGAAATTATGCATGATATGGAAAAATATTACAAGTCAATCATTGTGAAATGTAATTGAAGTCGCCCATGTCTGTTTTTTATTAACATGTGGTTCATTCCTTAAGTGAAATTTCATTTGTTTTTAACTACACTTGCTGTGGTCTTTACCTACATAGTATTCTAAGTGAACCAATTACAAGCATTTTTTTAATTTTATTTTATTTCACACGTTAAAATATGATGTATAAAACTAAGACCGAACTGTATTGGAGCTTCTGAAATCTGTTTTATTATACATAATTCTTAAATTTTTGGATTACCAAGTATGCTCAAACCGACGGTTAGCCACTGTTATAAATCGGCTAACAAGACAATAATGTCAAGATTGTTAATCCCACGTTCTGCCAACACATAATCGACCGTCGCCGACACTTTGTCAACACTTTGTCGATTGCATTTTCTGCCGGGGTAGGTACATTATTTTCCCTAATAATAGAACGTTAAGATATTTATACAAATATAAAATTATACACCAGAAATTACATAGTATTATATTTTTTTTCTAACACTAACATTTGTTTAATTTTATCACCAAAAAAAAAACGATATTTTTTCTGTCATTAGTTTTTTATTTTTTCTATTTTAACATTTTAATGTTGTTTGCATTTCGTTACCACAACTAACTAAAAAAAAGGTGTTACTAACACGTAAATTTATTTATTTTACCTTTTTATTTCTATTTTTACATTCCATTTTTGTCACTCGTATTGCATAAAGGACCATTGACATGTCATTCGGTATTACAAAAGCACCAAATGCTGTAATTTACAACAAAATTATATTTGTTGCATATCCAAACAAACATAAATTTTTAAAAAGTATCAATTTGTGAGAGTGTATGTTAATGTTTTGGGAGCTTGCATATGTTAGAATGTTCATATACATATTGCATGTATTACTATTTACAATTGTTTTATTTGCCAATGTACAAACCAAGCATACAATACTACAAAATCAACATACACTAAGTGTGTATACATGTGTAGGAAAATACATACACACAGAGAAAAATCAGCTTTATTGCCAACTGAAATTCGGTTACTACGGCTCAAATTCAGTTATTTCGAGTTTCAGTGGGTTGGTACAACTGAATATTAGTTTTCACAATAAAGTTCGGTTAATTCAACTGAATTTTAGTTACAACACCCCAAAATGTTTATAAATCTAATGTAATATCGGTGAACTGAATTAAAAAGTTGTTACCACTAAAATATACTTTTCAATTCGGTTCGAACTTTATTTCTCTGTGTGTAGAAGAAGAGATGTATATTAAGGTGTCCCTTAAAATAGAATTGTCATTACAATTCCCAGGTTGCCAAATAGAGAATTTTTTTTTTTTTTTGCAAAACTTTAACAGCTGCCGGAAGTCTACTTTCTATTTTTTTGTTAAAAATCAAGATTTTGCTGACATTAGAAATTTTTTTGCAAACACCCTCCTGACTAAAATTTTGTTGACTAAGCAAAATTTTTTACTCACTTTACTCACTTTTTTACATGTATTTATTTCTAATGATTTCTGACATTTTGTTACCAGAGAAGACAAATGTGAATTATTTGCTTCTTTTTGACATTTTTTGCTTTTTTGGATTAAAAACTATTTTTTGTTAAGATTGAGTTTTAAAATTGCCTTTTTCAGATTTTCTCTTAAAAAGTGTACTTTTTTGCCTTTTTGCATTATTTTTTTTTTTGCCTAAGCACAATGGATTTTGCTATTTGTTTTTTCTTTTCTGCTTATTACTTTTAGGGTAAAATTTAAGAGGTTGTAATAAACCGAAAAATTTGCGGTTTTTACCCCCTAAATCTATGATTGGGCGGAAAGAAATTTTACATAATTAAATTTAATCTTAATTTTAAATTAAATTTACAGAATTTAAAAGTCACAAAACAAACACATCAGGTATACTTACGTCTTTCATGCGGATATTGTGATTGCGGTGGCGGCATACCACTGCCATCGTAAATGCTTGTGGCCTGCAAAGAAAAAAAAAATACAGAAAAATGTAATAAGATATTTTATATTCATAAATTCTTTATGTATAATTTAGTTTATAATTCTACACAGATAGAATTTTCTTGGACGAGTTTTTAATATAATGTTTCACTAAACCAATGAGGTTTTCTCCACAAACTAATAAGAGATAATTTTCTCAGCGTATGTAAAAAGTACATATTAAAATAGTTCTACTGCATCAAATATTTTTTATTAATATTCTCATCAAAATTTATATAATAATTAATTTTTAAAATAAAAATGTTAGTACATACATACAAACATATTAGAGGGTCCAGAATAAAAGAAAACATTTGGAGTACCACTCAATAGATGCTTCTTAAAGAGCTTAATATGGGAAAAATAAGTAAACAATTTTTTTTTACCTGGGATTGAAGTTACCGATTGTAATTCATTTTGACCGAAAAAAGTTTCGAATTATTTTTCAAAATAGGGCTCAAAAGCTTCGTAGTAGAATAATTTTTATCCACCAGAGGATTTTTAAATTTAAGTAAGTACAATTGTTTTCTGTACAACTTTAAAAAATAAAAATTATTTAAATTGTAATTGGTATACATTAAAAATTGTTGTACCAAAATTACGCTAGGGAAAATTTAAAAATTTGTTTCTAGTAATAAACAAAAATCCAACTTTTTTTTGATCAAAATGCACTACAACCGCTAACTTCAATCGCTGGTAGGGAACTGAAAATCCACTTCCAAAATGTTTTACTTAATTTTCCAATATTCAGCTCTTTAATATGCATCGATTCAGTGATATTCCTTCAACCAATTCGAAGAGTGCCCTATTCGGGACACCCTAATACATTTACAACTACTAGTTATATATGTAACCAAGCAAATTACAATCGGCACAGTACTGGCATTGTGTCGGCAACGGCCGGTTATATGCTGGAAGAACAACGTATGATTAACAATATCGAATGTATTCACATAATAAAATAAAAACCTATTTCAATCACGAAAACCACCGATTCATTAACTTTAATCGCTAAAATTCCACCAACAACGAAAATAGCACATTCAATTACAAATTTATAGCTAGCTCCCTTATTGAATTATATTTTAATTGAATGTAATAATATCAAAACTTACGAATCCCCAGAAGAAGTCGACAAATAATCGACGAAACGTCGGGACAAAACTGTAACAAAAATTTAGTTTTTATTTACATGAATATTTTAGGTCTTATTAGCTCAAAAGAATTAACAAATTTATGAAAAATTGGCCAAAACAAAATCAACATACAAATAACTTATTTTATTAAATAGGGTCTCAATATTGTAAACCTTGTCAAAAGCAAAAAAATAATTGGAGAAAGTATTGTTGCCATACCAAATGTTTTTCTACACTCAAAAAAAAAGTTTGTAAAGTCAGCAAAAAATTTTGCTGAGTCAGCAAAATTTTAGTCAGGAGGATGCTAGCAAAAAAATTGCTAATGTCAGCAAAATCTTTTGCTGAAAATCAGCGAGCTGATTTTTAGCAACAAAATAAGTAGATTCAGCAAAAGTTTTGCTAACACTTAGTAGATTACAAATAAAAAGCGTTGGTAAAAAATTAATAAATTTTTGCTGAATTTTAGTAGACTGAAAAAAAACACAAAAAAATTGTAAAAAAAATTGTAATTTAGTTAATATATTTGCTGAAAATCATAAAACATATTTTTGTGATTCTTTTAAAATAATTTACAATAATTACGAAATATAAAAATTTTCATTTTCCCACATTGACGACATGAATTAATTTAATATCTGAAAATATATAGAAATAAATATATATAACATAAAAATTTTCTTTCAACTACTTACATCAATGGTTTGTCTAAATGATGCTATCGTTTTAAATGATGCTATCGCAACTGCCGAAGATAATTCTAGAAACGAAACAAAAAAATAAACAAAAACAAACGAAACGAAAAAAACAACCCTTTTTTTTTGCAATAAGAAAAAGGAACCATACAAATCTACCTAAGATGTGTGTCTTTCTCTTTCGCTTTACTCTGTCTACATGTCTGTATATGTTTTTTTCATTGTTGATTTTTTTACTTGTCTTGTTAGAGTTGTACTTTTTAGTATCATTTTCCTCTTCTCTACTACATCTTGACATGCCGCGACTTCTGCTTATCAGCACAATTTTGTTTTAGCAAAATTAATTAGTAAAACATTAGTATATTAGTAAAGCATTAGTATAAAACAGTTAAGTGCTGAATAAGTATAACAAAAATTTTAGCTAAAAACACGATTTTAGCAAAAATATTTGCTAAAAAATAGTATACCTGATTTACAAGACGTTTTACTAACTTTTCTACTAACTTATTTTTTGAGTGTACAGCTTAAATTTTATAACATTGAATTTAAATCGGCATCTAATTCTCATTTAGTTATCAGATTTATTTATATTTGCTTATGTGAACAAATTCACACAGAAATTAGTTTCTTTCTTTCTATTAAAACGTACGGATTATGGCATATTTTTTGTTGGATTTTTTTTTTTTCAAAATAAGTCTTCTTGTTTAAACCATAGAATATTTTTTAATATAATTTAAATTTATTTTCAGCATTTTTTGTTAAAAAAGCTGGTGACATTTTTGTTAAACAAAATTTAACTTCAAAAATCACATTATCAATTTTATGACAATATTTTAGAATAAATTAAAATTAACATTTAAACCACTGAAATTAAATTATTCAACCTAATAAAGTAATAAACCTAATGAGAATTAATAAAATCTAGTTAAAATGAGTTTAACATATTTTATTATTATTTAGTACTAAAGGGGCCTATACACGACACCAGCATGCATGCGCACCAAGTGATTGTGCATGCCGATTGACCGTGTGTGGGTTTGTGGTGCGATTGCACATGCCGATTGAGCAAAATCAAAAACAGTTTGATATTTTTATGATTGTACCAGCATGCATGTATCGTGTGTGGTGAAATTAGCTCAGTTTTTAAAAGTTTTCAAGCAGTAAACAAGACCATGAATGCAAAAGAAAATTATTTTGGGGAGAATTCCTGGATTTATACAAGTCAATGCCGTGTTTATGGAAAATTAAAGTTCAGAATATTGCAATCGTGATTTTAAAGCCAATGTTAAAATAGTTGAGAAATGAAAAGAATTTGATCCAGATGCCAACAGAGACAAGTAGTACCTTTTCTACACACTTTTTGTAAAGAAATGAAAACTGTACGAGCATGATGGTGTGGTATGCTCAAAAGCTCAATCACACAATTACTTGATTGTGCATTCATGCTGGTGTCGTGTATTGGACCCTTAATACATAAACATTTATAAAAAAAAAAACAACTATATAGTACATAAATATTACAAAAAAAAACAACAACAATATGTTTTGAGCGATAGTATAAAAAAATGTCAAGCAAGTTTCGAATTTAAGCAAATATTTAATTGATTCAATTAATTTTTAATTGATAGCTTTTAAAATTTTCCACATATCGATTAATTAAAAAAAAAATGGTATTTTTTTTTTCTGTGATTGTCTTCTTAACCGATTGATAACAGCGGTCAACCGTTGGTTGCCACCCTTGGCATAACATTGGAAATTAAAAAAATTGCGTGCTTTGCAAATACCTTAAATTTAATTAATTTTCTGAATTTTATAAAAATAAAAATAACCAACCCAGTTTGGTCTTTGCTTTGTAAATAAATAATTGCTGATTGAACATGTAAAATATAAAAAAAAACATTTAAAAAAGATAATTCTACGGAATTATTGTAAAAAAAAAATATGGACAACGAATTTCGCGGAGAAACACTTGCTTTGCAAACAAATTTTAGTTTTTCTAGTACAAACTTTGTAGTAACTTTAGTAAATTCTAGCATAGTGGGTTTTACAAAAATAATAGTGGTATGACAGTACTATTATTTTGTACGGTTGACAATTTTTACTTGGGTATCTACTAGAGTTTAAAAAATTATGACTCTAAAAATAGATTTTCAAATCATTTTTAAATTATTACTTTATATTTAAAATAATGATAAAAATAAGTACTTATTGGTGATGCATTTTTATTTTTTTTTTTGTATTAAAGTAATGGGAAAATTAACTAACTCATTATTATTTGTATTATTGTAATGAAGGGAGTAAGCTGGTCTTATTATTTGTAGTCAAAAAGGTAAAAATATATCATTACCATGTCTACACTGGGTTGTTTTATTAAATGTTTGCTTTATTTAAGTACGTATTTGATAAAATAAAAAGCTACACAAAATATCAATAAAAACAAAACTTTTTAGTCAATTGGCATTTTAAAGAGTCAAGTGCATTGAGTGTTTTTATTGGCCAGCTAAAAAATATATTTCCACAACCCAAACTCGAACTATTTGTGCTCCATGATATTAAAATCATTATTATAGTTAAAAAAGTCAAATAACTCATCATGTAACTGCCAATCAATAAAAATAACTAAAACTGAACTTAAAATAAAACATACGGAGTAATATTGAAATGGAAAAATAAATATGTAGCTTTCCAAGCCAAGTGTCCAAATAAAAAAAATATCGCAGCAATGTACCGGGAAAATATTTAAAAAAATTTTGGAAATAATTCGGCCATTTCTTACTTAATGATCCGATTGCAATGAAATTTGAAACAGTCATAAGTGAAGTAATATCGAGCTTACATTTTAAAGCCTTCAAACACACGGAACGTCAAAATGAAATTATACTTTGAGTGTTCGCCATTTTTTTGTTGAAAAAAATGACATATTTGTAATCTGCTAGTAGAGACTAACAAAAAAAAAAAAAAAAAACATTCTTTTATGTGTGGGTTATCTCTAATTGTTTCCGCGAAATTTGAAAATGTGAACTTCCAAATTTGGTCCGACTTAGGTCCAGTTTTTTTCCAAAAATAAAAATAAATTTCCAAAAATGAGATTTTTACATTTTCTGCTGCCATGTCTACATTCAAAGCGGGAATTTGAAGAGACTGGTCAAGGTATATTTTGGAGTATCTACAACTGCTTCCGCTGTATAATGGCAGGCGTGCACAACTTTTTACAATGGGTTAAAGTTGATATTTGCCTTAAAAATGTGGCAACTTTTGAAAGGGCTCGGGGGAAAAGCATTTAACATAAAAATTTTGGTTACACAACTCGCTTTTTCATAAACATACCTTTGAGAATAGTATGTACACTAGGGTGATAACTTTTTTTGGACAACATTCTCCCCAGGGGTTTTCTATTGGCAAATAATGTATTAATGATAAAAAAAACTATTTCAGTTTTTAGTTTTTGAGTGGAACAAGATATTGCATTGATTTTTATTATATAATCAATAATTTATTTAGCTAAATAACCAATATTTTAAAAAAGAAATTTGGCCCGATTTCGTACCGTTATTCGCAAAAAACTGCACATGAGTCGGATCAAATTTGGAGTTTCTCATTTTTAAATGGGAATATCTCATAAAGTACACTCATAAAAAAAAGTTTGTAAAGTCAGCAAAAAATTTTGCTGAGTCAGCAAAATTTTAGTCAGGAGGATGCTAGCAAAAAAGTTGCTAATGTCAGCAAAATCTTTTGCTGAAAATCAGCGAGCGGATTTTTAGCAACAAAATTTGTAGATTCAGCAAAAGTTTTGCTAACACTTAGTAGACTAGAAATAAAAAAGCGTTGGTAAAAATTAATAAATTTTTGCTGAATTTTAGTAGACTGAAAAAAACCCAAAAAATTTGTAGAAAAATTGTAATTTAGTTAATTTATTTGCTGAAAATCATAAAACATATTTTTGTGATTCTTTTAAAAATAATTTACAATAATTACGAAATATAAAAATTTTCATTTTCCCACATTGACGACATGAATTAATTTAATATCTGAAAATATATAGAAATAAATATATATAACATAAAAATTTTCTTTCAACTACGACATTAGCAATTTTTTTGCTAGCATCCTCCTGACTAAAATTTTGCTGACTCAGCAAAATTTTTTGCTGACTTTACAAACTTTTTTTTTTGAGTGTAGTTGAATTTACTGAAATGTAAGTCGTCCTGTTTTCAAGCGAAATTTAATTTGTTTTCAACTACATTTGCAGTGATACTTACCTACATAGTATTCAGGTAAGAAATATGTTAATTGTATATGCAAAATGTTCCCTACTTTGGGTGGTCATATTTCCGTCCCCGGCGGGTCTGGAAGGTTCAAAATCTAAGTGTACTAGCAGATAACAAATATGTAAATTGTAAATGCAAAATGTTCCTTATTTTTATTGCCGCCCCCGGCGGATCTGTTAGGTTCAAAATCAATATTTTAGCTCGACATTAACTATTACTGTGTCAAATTTCATTGCAATTAGATTACTAAGTAAGAAGTGGCCGATTTATTTAAAAAAAAAGACTTTTGATATTTCCCACTGTGCAATGTTAAACTAACAGTATTCTTCTTCTATAAAAGATTAAACAAATAGGAAAATGTAAAATTTTTTTGCACAAAGTGGAAGTCAGTAAAAATTGACAGATTTTACATAAATTTGTAATATAGTACTAATAATTATTTAACTGAATTTGGCAAATGCTACACTGATAATAATTCATGTGTAAAATTACGAAAAAATGCCAAAATAACAAAAACTTTCGTAAAATAAACGAAAATTTGTACATGTTACGAAAGTTTTTGTAGTTTTGACAATAATTTCGTATTTTTATGCATAGATTGTTATGAGTGTAGTAGTTCGACTCAATATAATGTTCTATGGAGAATTTTTAAATATAAATTTATAAAAAAAAAAATGCTGAACAAGTTCCTAATGTTAAGTGTAATACATAACTCAATTTATCTTAAATGGGCCAATTTTTTTTTTTATTTATAAAAAAAGGTAAAATGATTTTCTATCGATCCAGAAAGTTTGGAGAAAATTTTCAATGGATGTCCTTCACAGATATTTCAATGTTAAAGCCACATGGAAAATGATCAGTAAATGTATATATAATAAAATTAGTTACACGTTATGTAGTTTTAACATAGAAATATTGAAATATATATGAAGGACAATTTTCAACAAATATTCTCTCCAGTACTAATCCGAGTTACAGAATAAAACCCACTGGATCGATAGAAAAAGTCTAACATTTCTTTATTAATAAAAAAAAAAAAAATAGTAAAAATATCTAAAAAAAACTAAAAATTCAGAACTAGTTCAGAAGTTTAAAAAAATTTTTTTTTTTTTAAAAGTTTCTTTAAAAATATTCTATTGATACAGTCAAATTTCTTGCATTTTCCAAATTCAGTTAAATAATTATAAAAATTTGTGCAAAATTTGTCAATATTTACTGACTACCACTTTGTGCAGCAAATTTTAACGTTTTTCTATTTTTTCGTCTCTTATAGAAGAAGAATACTGTTAGTTTGACATTGCACAGTGGCATTGCACATCGCAATTTTTTTTTTAAATAAATCGGCCATTTTTTCCTTAGTAATTAAATATTGGTCAATATTTAAACCCGCCTAATTATCCCACTTTTTGGAAAGTATAAAGAGTTGGTTAATTTTTTTTATTCGCATAATATAAGACAACAAATACTGTAAGTTTACCATAAGACATGCTTTTTCCTGTAGCGGGCCAGTTGGATTGGAAAACGTCATATGTATATAAAACTATAAAAATCAAAATTCCAATAAAATCACTTATGCAAGAAGTCAGTAAATCCTTAAATGGCTTTTGTAACTATAAAAGTAACAACAACATTAGCAATAATTCACATACTATAAAAATACCACACAAAAACTATCATCATCGTTCTCGTATCGAACATTAGAAAGAGATAGATAGAATTAGTAAACATTGTAAAATCGGATAAAACAAACTAGACCTGTGTGTAGTAAAACTGGAACAACAAATGAATATTAAACTCCCTCGATTTGAAACAAAAGCCATAAAATCTATATATAACACAAATTCTTATGAAACCAGTCATAATATAAAATTGTATAAAATGTGAGTTATTTGCACACACAAACACACACACACCCAAGCATAACTATTAGGGCGTCCCTTTAATAACGTAGTATCGATTTTCAATAGTAGCATGTTGAAATTTGCACTGGTTATCTGTATCTTATGGTTATTTGTAATGGTTATCGCGTTGTTATGTACATAGATGGTTCCGTGTTCGATTCTTGGCAACATCAATTTAGAAGAATAATATGTTTAAGTTTCCTTCGGCGTTCCCACCTTCGGCGTTCCCATAGCACTTAAGCCCACCGAAGTAAAATCTTCAATCAGGGTTATGAACCAAAAAGCTTCAATAAGTTCGAGCAACAATTGTTTTAAGACTTATCATCTCGCGCAATTACAGTGTTGCCATGTCTAAATCTTTTCCCACATTTCATCTCTACACTATCCCCTTTCCTGGGTTTTGCTTATCTTAAAAAAAATAAAAAATGTACAAATTTGAAAGAAGCTTTAATAAAAGTTTTAGTTTTTTTTTTGGAAAATCTAAAATTTATATATTAAGATCTCAATGGAAACCCTCTTTTACCCTTAATTTGTGTTGGTTAATACAACCGATTAATATAAAATCATATCTAAATACTTTCATTTTAATATGAAAATTTGTGTTACTTGTTCTAATTTCCTTGAAACTAAACACACACCGGTTTTTGGAGTATGTAAATAACAGACATGGGAAATTTTTCACTTGTGAAATTTTTCAATATAATTAATAATTTCAGACTACGCTCAGACTTGTGGTCTTAAACGCTTCCTCAGTAAGTTTGTCAAATTTGTATTACCAAACATGAGGACTAGTAGCAATATATGGGTATTTAATTACAGGGAAATTACTCAATTACACTCAATTAAATGTAATTCGACGTAAAAAAGTAATTGGGCTTTAATTAAATACACAAATATTGATATGTTGTTCCATGTCTGGTATTGAGAAAATTGAAAATTTTCCAAGGAACGGTAAAGCCAGCATGTGTGAGCTTAGGTCTAAAATTATTAATTATATGTCAAATTTCACAAGTGAATGGTTGTGAAATGTAATTGACGCCGCCCATGTCTGGTAAATTCAATAATATAAAAAATAGTAAACATTTTCGCTAAAACTACTAAAAACTCGTTCAAATTTACTTTGCAGGCAAAAAACTGGTAAAATTGATTTTGTTAAATGTAAGTAAGATAAGAATAGTAAAAATAAGTCTGTTAAAACTTTAAAATTTTTGTTATATTTGAGCAAAATGTTAGTCAATAAAAAAGTGCAATTAAACAGAAAATTTAAAATTTTCAAAGTATTTTTGGTTAGATTTATATTTTATCCGCATAAAAATCTGCATTTCTGAAATCCACAGCCTACAATTTTTTATCAAATATTTCTATCAATCTTCGAAAAATTTACTCTTATTTGTGTAAAACTGGTTTTGTCTACAAACATTCAGCCGAAGTTTTTGCTAATTTAAGCAGTTGAATTTTCAATTAATTAAAATTTATCTCGAATATAACCCAAAATTTGCTGTTTCTATATTATAATATTAAGCACAAAGAAAAAAAAATAAAAATCTGCTATTTTTTTCTGCAAACTTAATTTTTAACTAATTGTAAATAGCTTTTTCTGCTATTTTGAAAAGTTTATCTATGAGGGTAAGAATATAAAAAAAAATTGCATTTCAAAATGTTTAAATTTCACCAATTTTGGGTACATTATATTGACTATTAAGAGGCATTTTTTTAATTATGTTGTCAAATGTTACCGGTTAGCTTAAAATACGGCACTTCGCTTTCGGAAGTTTTGAACAACGGCATTTATTTATTTATAAGAAACTTAAATTATTTTTTAAGGGAGTTTGCAACTTGTTAAAATTATGCGAATTTTTAAAACTGTACGGCTTAGTTTTAATAGTATTTTTTTTTTTTTTTGTTGATAAACAATTTAATTGAGATTTACTTACCACACCGAGAGAATTGCCTGCTAGATATCAATGAATTTTTACCTTAAATTTATGATGTGTCATCGGAAACTTTTTATTAAATTAATTGCAGTTTTTCATAAAATTTCATATGCCTAATGAAAAAGGTTTACTAACAACATTTAAAAAACAATCGAGCGTTTTCATGCGGTTTAAGAAATTATTCATTCACTTGTCAAGAAAACTTTATTAGTTTAGAGAAATATTTCATTAAAAGTCGTCCAAGATAATTTTCTCTGTGCAAGGTATTTTGAATCGAGCGATGATAGACATGGCTAGATAGACTACACTGAAAACTAGGACAAGCAAAGTTTCACGTTGAAAATTATTCCCCTAAAGAACTGATGTATAAGTTGAAAAATTAAAAATTTGACTTGAAACGCGCAAGTGTTTTCTCATCCATTTTATTTGTTTGCTCATATTTTTTAACTTTCAGCTCCAAACCAATACAAAATAGAGTTTCACTACAAATTTTAAAAATTCAGATACTGTGGATTATTATAATAATCCACAGTATCTAAAAGTTTTTACTTCCCTGTTAAAAAATCGACATACATATATGGATAAATACATTAGCAAATATGATTCATACATGCCAATATGCACCCATACATGATTCATATGAGGGACCATATGTACACGCATCAACGTGTGAATTAACTAAAATTGAAGTAATATTTACATATGTTATCATACATGCATACATTCAAGGAAACAATCAACTACAAAAATTTACCTAAGATCTCAATAAACAAATTTCTAGAACATATAAACTTCCTGGGAATTGGGTTTTGCTACCTATGCAACTGAACAGGAGAAAAAAGGAAAAAAAAAATGAAATTAAAAATTTTTCACTTTTGCGCGCTACCTAAACAGTGTTAAGAATCATCTCTAGGAAGTTTATATGCTCTAGAAATTTGTTTATTGAGATCTTAGGCAAATTTTTGTAGTTGATTGTTTCCTTGAATTTTGAACGGTTTGCTACCTATGGACCTGAACACGGGAAAAAAAGGTAAAAAAATCGAATTTTTTTAAGTTTTTTGCGATTTTGATCTGGAAGGTGAAGTTTTTTTTTATTTTATATGTTCGCAATTTTTGTTCTTTATGACAAGAGCTACAACTTTACCATAGAGAGCAAATCGAATTCTGAACGGTTTGCAAGATATGAGCCTGAGAAAATGATCACTTTTTTGCGAAAATGATACCGAGGCCCCAAATCTTTGGCGGTTCATAAACAAAAAAGGAGATGACTTTGGGAAAAATTGGGAGACACGGGTCTTTTTTTTTAGTCTTTTATCACGTAGTGGTGTCCGTATATGGTTATTTTTTTTCGTGTTGCACTGTGTTAATTTTAAATATTTATTAAAATACCTAATTTGATGATGTCGTTTGTTAGTTTTATAATATAATAGTTGTTATTAAAAATAAAATAATAACTTGAAAAAATTACAAGTTTGATATAATTTTTATTAAAAAAATAAATTATGTTTTTTTCGACTTTTAATTGTGCAATGAAAATGAAATGATGCTTGTTAGGAAAAGACCTAACCACGTGGTGATTTACTAAGAAGACAAGAATGGAGCAAAATTGATTATTAATAGGTTTTTGTTTAAAGTTCTGCCTATTATATAGGCTCTAGCTTTTCTAAAACTTCGGGTTCTGATGAGATCTTTAGCCAGATCGAAATACTAGTATCAACCTAGCTAATATGTTTGATTTGCTTTATTTTTGTAAATATACGGAGGTTGAAAGCTCGTTATAAATTGAAAATAACATAAAAATAATCTCGATGTATATAAAAACAAAAAACTAATATAACTGTGAAAATTATTCAAGTTCGAGGCCATACTCTATAATTCTTTATTAGGATATTGTCCTAACAAATAATCTATAGAGTTTTTGTTTTCAAATTTATTCTTTGACCTTTCAGGAATGTGTTGATAGATCTATTTCGGGAATTTTCTAGATTCCCATCATCAGAACACGTTCTGAAAGCGG